>RJWM01034969.1:0-19302 GCA_004363535.1 Dasyprocta punctata | reverse complement strand
TCTCTCTCTCTCTCTCTCTCCCTTTCCCTCTCCCTCCCTCCCTCCCCTCCCTCTCTCCCTCTCCCTCTCTGCCCCATCTCTCTCTCTGTCTTTTTGTCTCTGTCTCTGTCTGTCTGTCTGTCTGTCTGTCTGTCTCTCTCTATCAAACCATTACATACATAGCCCTTCTATTTTATACTTTATTTTGAGGCAGGGTTACACTGTTCAGGCTGATCGCTCACTTGTCATCCTCCTTCCTCAGCCTTCCAGAGTACTGCAATGATAGGCATGCATCCTAGTTCTTGGATCTCTAGTTTGCTCCCTTAAGAATGCATGACACTGCTTACCAGGATAATCAGGCAGAAGAAAATGAATAGCTCAGTATAAACCATCCACACAAATACTAATGACTTCTTTTTGCATATCAGACAAAAATACTTACCAGGATAGGAACTACAAGTATCGATTGTTTTATTTTTATACAAATTTGTTTATTTTTTAGACAAAAAGCTATTCGTAATTTTTTTTTTTTTTTTTTTTTTTTTTTGCGGCACCGGGGATTGAACTCACAGCCTTGCGCCTGCCAGGGCAGGTGCTTAAGGACTGAGCCAAACTCCCGGCCCTGGTTTTTTTGAGGCAGGGTCGCACTATGTAGCTCAGGTCGGCCTTGCTCTGCGTTGTAGCCCAAGCCGGCCTCGAACTCACAATGCTCCGCCTACCTCAGCCTCCCGAGTGCTGGGATTAAAGGCGTGCGCCACCACGCCCGGCTGCTATTCATAATTTTAAGTCTAGCTTGCCAATTTAGACTTTGCCTCTCATCAGCATTGGCAATGACAATTGAAAATAAGTGATTATGTTTCATTGCAGTCAATCATGAAAATTATAAATTTAAATCAAATAACAAATATTTAATAGCATTTCCTATAGTTAAATTATGTGCATTTTATAAGCTCTTAAAAATCTATCATTCTAATAGTAAGGTGATAAGTACAGTAGCTAACAGTGATACTATATCCTTAAAACAATTGTCCTAAGAAGGGACAAGGATAGTCTAACTTATTTTCTTGTATATACACTTATTTGTGTGCCATGTTAGGTTCAAAATTGTTGTTGCATGAATAACTTGTTATTTGTAGAACAAAATACTTTTTCAGAAGGTGGGGACAAGACCCACTCAACATTTAAGTAGTTTTATTTAGGTATGATTAAAATACATGATGAAATTGTCCATTTGATGTTGTTTATTAATTATAAAAATTTTTAACGTGAATTGGGAAAAATTTGAGTACTTTTTAAATGATTTTATTATTGTCTAACCTTTGAGAGAAATCCATCCTTTCTTTTCTCTAAAGAGATAAATTAAAGAGAACATTTATTTCCATGGATGATAATGACATGAATATTTAAAAATGAAATGCTTAATGGAGTCATGAATGAATGGGAATAGAGTTTCCCATCACAAATTAAATAACAATATCCTTTGATTAATATGAAAATCTAATCTAAAATTGTTTCAGCTGTTTCTTACAGGTGACATCTGTGCTAAAATATAATTTTCTCTCCCTGCTCTCATGTGACTGTTGATTACTTACTCAATATATTTCCACATTTAGTTAATAAATATGTCAAACTTTTACCACAGTGTTCTTTTTGCAAAGTTGTGAATTTGCAATTAGTTTTAGATTTACAATATGGTGACAGGCAGCACTATATAAATAGAGGTTAAGGACACGATTTACATATTAATTTAATGACTCATTTATTCAATGATTTATGTGAATGTAGATTGTATTTAATCTCCGTGATGTAGTTATTTTAGACATGATGAAATGAAGTACTATACTAGCAGAGAAATAATGCCTGTATTGATGTTGTGGAAGAAACTAAGAAATGCTCAGCATTACATTGTTTCAATATTTTAAATATTCTCTGGGAGCCTAATGAAAAACAATAATTTTTAATGGTAGCATTTGATACTACTACTACTGGGAGAAGACATACATTAAGAAGGAAACATAGTGTCCTACACTTAGTAGGAACTAAACTATTAACCTGAAATGACTTGAATTCAATGATAACATATTTTAAGATTAGATAAACTTAAGAAATTTGAGCAAATTTTCTTTAATTGATTCATATTGACTCTATTTCTTCATAACATGCATGCTAACATATTTTGAAAATATATGTCTCATCCATTCATGTATCTTGACATCTACTAGGTCCATTTGTTCACAAGTTTGATTGGGTTTTGTTATTTCTTTGCCCTTGTTTGTTTGATTGATCTGTCTCTTTGTGACAATGGGGTGTTAAGGTTCCCCGTTGTAACTGTATTATTTGATTTTTCATGTCTATTAAGATTTGTCTTACATAGTTTGGTGCCCCCATATTTGGTGCATATATGTTTATGAACGTAATCTCTTCTTCTTGAAGTTTTCCCCTAACAAGTATGTAATGACTTTCTTTATCTCTTTTGATCATTCTTGGTTTGAAGGTCAAATTGTCTGCAAACAAATAGCTACCCCTGCTTTTTTCTGGGTTCCTGTTGCATGGAGTACTGTTTTCCATCCTTTGATTTTTAGTGTGTGAATTTCCTTTTGAGTGAAATGTGTTTCTTATACACAGCATATTGGTGGATTTTGTTTCTTAACCCACTCTGCCAGCCTGTTTCTTTTTATTGGTGAGTTGAGACCATTTACATTGATTGATATAACTGATATGTACTGACTTATCCCTGTCATGTTATGTCTGTTGTTGGTTTTCTACATTTACTGTTTAATTATTTGCCCTACTTAGTGGTTTCCTTTTGCTGTTGTTCTTAGGATTGTAGTTATCTTTCTCTTTCTAAAGTGTCTTTCAGTACTCTTTGTAGTGTTGGTTTGGTGGCCATGAATTTTTTCAGTTGTTTTTTTCATGGCAGTATCTTATTTCTCCATCAATTTTTAAGGATAGTTTTGCAGGATGCATCAATCTGTGTTGAAAGTTGTTTTCTTTCAGGATTTGAAATACTTCACTCCAAACTCTTCTTGACTTCAAGGTTTGTGTTGAGAAATTTGCCATAATTTTGATAGACTTTCCTTCATAGGTGATCTGTTTCTTTTTTCTGACAGCTTTCAGTATTTTGTTCTTGTGTTCTATTTCTGATACCCTAATTATTATATGTCTGGGTGAAGATTTATTTTGGTTATGGTTAATTGGGGTTCTGTATGCCTCACTTATGTGAATATCAGATTTGCTTCCTATGTTTGGAAATTTTTCTGCTATTATTTCTGCAAATAGTCTTCACAGGTCATTTGTTTTGACCCCTGCTTTTTCATTGACACCTATCAGTCTTATATTGTCTCTCTTTGCATCATCTTGCAGCTGTTGAATTGTTGTTTTCTGGTTCCTTGTTATTTTTAAGAGATCTTTTTTTTTGTGATCATAAGCTTCCGTGCTGTCTTCAAGGTCTGAGATTCTATCTCCAGCTTCATTTAAGCGGCTTTGCCAGCTTTCCATGGAATTTTTCATTTCCTGAATTTCCTTGAATCTGTTTCATACACTGTACTTGTGTCTTATATTGTCCGTTCAAAGTTTCCATCATTTTCTTATGTTCTTCTGTTTTTATCTTGATCTTCTTTAGATACACACAGCATTTCTTTCATAATGTTTGTCATTTCATTTTTTACCTGAGAGATTATTTCTGATCTGATTTCCTCTGCAGCCTAATGGAGTTATTTCTTTACTTCAGTTGCTATCATTTCAGAAAGTTTGGTTGTGCGATTTCCAGTGTCTTCCATTTCAGTGTCTCTTGGGTTTGTTCTTGGTGGGCTGAAGGCCTGAGACTGCATCTTATTCTTTCATTTTGTCATTTTCCTCTGGGACCTGTGTGGCTGGTCAGGCAGCCTCCTGATGGATTGCACTAGAACACTGTGCTGGGTAGAGCTTCAATGCTCAAATATCGTAGTGGCTAGCTGTGGCATACCCCCAAACTATGGCACCAGATCTTGTGCTCTGTGGCCTATGAGGCTGGCCATGTTTTCTCCTGATGTATTTTGTTAGGTTGCTCTGGGAAACTGGGCTGTGCAAAGTTTGTATTCTCCCTGCAGTTAGCATTGTCACACCCCTGGAGCTTCCTAGAACCTGACTGTATAGAGTTTAGAACCTCCACAATGGAGGTAGCTAGCAGAGATGCACCCCTGGAGTGTGGCACTGTGGCCTTGTGTCTGACTGGGTGGAGTTCAGAATCTTTGGGACTCAGTCAGCTAGGCAGAGCCCACCCTGGAGTGTGGCACCCCTGGGACTTTGCATCTGGTTGTGAGGAGTTCAGAGCCTTTGGAGTGTTGAGCTAGCCAGAGCACATCCCGGGCATATGGTACCAAGGCCTTGCTCCTGTCTGAGCAGAGTTCACAACCTCCAGGAACTGCCACATGGCTACATCCCTGAACTATGGAGCTGGGGCCTTGTGCTCTGATGGGCAGAACTCAAATTCTCCAAGACCCTTTCACTATGCTGGCTCCTTCCTGATGAGTGGCTCTTGGTATCTAGGCTGGGCTGGGCTCAGTACCTCTCTGTCCTGTGAGACTGGCTGTGTGTTCCCCTGATGGATTGCTCTGGGACACTGGGCTGGGCAGAGCTTGGATCCTCTGTGCAGCTAGTGAGGACTGACTCCCAGAGTGTGGTGCTGGGACCTTCTGCCTAGTCAGGTAGAGTTCAGAATCTCTGGGATCCAGGGAGCTAGGCAGAGTGCACCCCAGAGTGTGGCACCAGCAGGACCTTGAGTGTGGCTGTAAGGAGTTCAGAACCTCTGGATCACAGGGCTTGCCAAAGCATGCCCCTGGCCTATGGTGCTGGGGTCTTGCTCCTGGCTGAGCGGAGTTCACAACCTCCAGGAACTGCCACGTGGCTATATCCCTGAACTATGGAGCTGGGGCCTTGTGCTCTGATGGGTGGAGCTCAAATTCCCCAAGGCCCTGCAGCTATGCTGGCCACTCCCTGATGAGTGGCTCTGGGGTTCTGGACTGGGCTGGACTTGGTACCTCTGTGTCCTGTGAGGCTGGGTGGGCATTCCCCAGATGGATTGTGCTGGGATGCTGGGCTGGGCAGAACTTGGATCCTCTGTGCAGCTAGCAAGGACTGACTCCCAGAGTGTGGTGCTGGGCCCTTTCGCCTGGCTGGGTGGAGTTCAGAATCTCTAGGACCCAGGCAGCTAGGTGGAGTACACCCTGGAGTGTGGTCTCATCTTATAATTTTCAACATATTTTTAAAAGAAGTACTCCAAATTTGTAATTTTACATGTCAAAACTTATGATTAATGTGTTTAAACCAGACAAAATTTAATAACTATTATAATATTCCTGGAGAAATTTGTGGTCTTCAAACTCTTTTTGCCCTTTTTAAATAGGGGCAGTAGTTATCATGGAAAATTTCTTAAAGTAGTGCTGGGATTGACCATTTTTGTTCTAAAAAAAAAGACCATCTACTACAAACCCATTATTCTCAAAAACTTCTCCTATGTGAAGCTATAGATTTAAAAGCCTTTAATGTTCAGCAAAGACTTTGTAATACTTTCACAGGTCATTTAGCTAGGTTCTCCAAGTAGTTAAACTACTTTAGACAATTTTTATATTATGCATATACTTTTAAAACCCACTAAAATTAACACAGTGCAAAAGCAAGAGTTTTTGAGTGGAATTCTAGTGATTTAAAAACTTACGTACCATTAATTTAATAAATCTGCTTAACATGTTCTTTTATATACTCCAGATATACCATTTAATCTTCACATAACCCTATTCTATGAAATCCATTTTGAAGATGAAAAATCTGAGCTTCTGCATGGTTATATGTTTAGCCTGAGGGCAACTTATGAGGATTCAAACTCAAAGGAATCTGACTCCAAAGGCTTACTTATTCTTCCATTTCACACTGTTTCATATTAAGGATTGGAGCTATTATGCTTACAAAGGTAGTTAAAATAGTCCAAGGTATAAAAATGAAGAAGGATCTTATCGAGTGCTTAACCTTCAGGTTTGGCAATAGTAGTTCAAGTTATACTTAATGTTGCCTAAGATAGCAGCTTCTGTGTTAGTTCCTGTAGTGTTAGCTGTTTTACTTAGTAGATGCAGTTGGTTATTTCCATCATTTGTTGTCAGTGATTCAAATCAAGCTATTTCTCATGATTAGAGTTCCTACATGCTTGAGAAAAGATTTAGGAGACAAATAATTATATGTTCATGTTTTTGTACTTCTTCACTCAGTAGTATCTTGGCATTTTTCTTCAATACAGCAGTTTTTTATGGTTTCTTTCAAAAGAGATGAAATTCTGTTTAGAGTGAAAGTAATGTGAAAATATACAACATATGTTGAATTTCTGAGGTAATTGAGATAATATAGAGAAATTTAGTGGAAAATAAAGTCATAGAATAAAAATAATTGGTAGCAAAGCAAACAGAAAAATTTGCAAGTCAATTCTTTAGTTCTTCTTCTCTAACATTTTTTATGCCTTTTTGTCTTTACTCCATTTTTCCCGTGTCTTGCTTTTTATCAAAAGTGGTCAGGAATTAAGGTTTGATTTTGTCTGGAATTATCTTCTGACTATTTATAATTATCCGTAAGAAACTGCTGCATTTGAAATTGTGAAAAGTGATTCACTAAGAATGGAGGATGGAGAAGAATTCCTGGGAGGAAAATAGTTAATGGAGGATGTTGTATTCTGGGGCCTATACTTGAAATGATAACTATCTCCACATGCAAAGCATTTAACAGGAAGTTTTCAGCTTGAGCAAATGAAAATGAATATATTGATCCTCTTTCCATTAAGAAAAATTGACTAATTGTAGCCATCCGCACTATGAGATGTCTTTTCAACCACTGACTAATGTCACCTTGAGCTTGTATGTGGAAGAAAACTGAAGTAGGGTGAGTAAAATGATCATTTTCAACTGTAGATTGCCTAGAAAAAGGTAATTTAATGAAAGAACAGGCAGGCATTCTTGGGCAGATTTCAAACATGATCTCAATAGTAAACACTTGAAAAGTATGAACAAGAGAAGGTGCTGAGGCTTAAATATTCTTTGCCCGTATAAATCCACAAAACTAAATCAAACGCACTTTTATTTATTTAAATAATTTTTATATATCAACAATATAGTCAGATCTAGGTTTACAATGAGGTTATGTTTTGTTACTATATATAGAGTTAAACCTCATTTTCAAATTCCTTAAAATCTTAATGTGATAATAGTTGCCTTAGGGAGCAGGTGTCAAACAATATTTAAATGACACTCCCAACAAAATAAATATTGAACCACTCTGTCACATTGATGATAGAATAATCTGCTAAATAATTCATTGTATACCACGTGTGACACTGGTTCTTCAGGAATTATTTGCAGTTTATCTTGTGAGCTGGAGCCTTTTATCATCACAGAAATTGAACTGCAGTGTAAAAAATGGTAATTGAGTATTTTATCAATGCTTCTAACAAAACAGACTTTGTAAGTCATAAATGAAGATTGAAAACTTTGCTTGTATGGATGAACAAATTGGAATGATTTATTATCTGAAACATTAATTTGTCACAGTTTAGAAATAAAATAAAAAGAAACAGACAACCCTAGATCCCCTCCATATGAAAACTGCTACCCACCCTACTCCCAGGCATATGCACCAAAGCACCTTTAGTTGCAGCCAAAGCAGTGAAAGGTAAGCATGTTTTAATTACTTGTGCTAGCAAAATCACTGAGGAAAAAGACAGGAGAAAAACATCATAATAATAAGCCAGCTGCTGCAAGGCATTATGCAAGGAAAAAAGACAGTAATAAAAGAACCATGTCAAAGGAAAGTAAACATGAATGTGGACTTCAATGCTCCTGATTACAAAAGAGTAAATATTATAAATGGGGCAATTTATGAAAAGTGAATTCATTACTAATGTTTTCCACGTAAGTAACCAGTGCTTTTAACATGAGTTTTATCTCAATTATCTAAAGGAGCTTTCAATAATGATTTTAGTATATGCATTGGAACAGTATTTTGTCTTAACTATTTTAATTTTGGTATGGTTTGTATTAAATACACTATTCACATCAGAGCCACCAAATACATTAAAAACATTGAAATCCTTTATAAGGAGTTGATGTATTTTCTCAAATTTTATTAAATTAAATATTCAGGATTTTTTAAAAGAAAATAATTAGGTTGAGTAAAAAAGACACTAAAACTGTTATCTTGAATTGGGGATGTTGTTGAGCTATCAGATGCTAAAACTGTTATCTTGAATTGGGGATGTTGTTGAGCAATAATTTTTAGCTACCTTCTAGGTTACAGCATGATGCCTTTCCCTTTGCTATTAATTTTGGGTGTGAATCTAAGAGCTTAATGATTCACATCCAAGGCTACTCACTTGATATACATCAAGTGAATTTATAATAGCTAAGAACAGCTAGAATCTTTAATTCATGGAAAAACACAGCAATTAGACAAAGTTTTTTTGGGGATTTGTTTGTTCTTTCATCATTATCCCCAAATTTTCATCTCTTTTAGATGTTTGGGATATACAATTCAAGAGACAATTGAGAGTTACGTGTTATGGCTTGTGCGTAGATGTCCTCCTAAAGTCTCATGTGGTCGTAGGTGGGGCTTTTCAGAGTTGGCTGGATCAAGTGTGTGATGCTGGGATTAAGTGTGTGATGCTAGATCAAGGGTGTGCAATCACTAAATTTGTTCACTGATTGGTTTGGCACAGTTGTGGAAATGGATAATGGCAAGGCCCTTCCTGGGTGTGAGTGCTACCCACCTTTCTAGCAAGTAGCCTGGTCAGACTATAGGGGACAGAAAGAGGGATACTGTGGTAGCTTGGCACCTCCTGCTTGCTGATTCACTACTCTACTGCTTTGCTGCTTGCCATGAATTGTTTCTCCTCTGTGAGACACCTCTGTCATGCCACCCTGCCTTGGAGCCGGCCAACTATGGACTGAAACATCTACAAAATGTGAGGTACAATAAATCTTTCCTTCTGTAGTGTTGGATGTTGGTTATTCTGTCTCAGCAATGAAAAAAGTAACCAAAATAGAATTTGGTACCACACAAATTGGATTGTTGCTGTGACATTAACTGGCCATGTGGTTTGGGAGCCTTTGCAGCTGGCATGTGAGAAGTATTTGGAAAGGTTTGGAGATGCCAGCTGAAGAAGCAGGTTTGGAATGACTTAAAGCATACATTATGGGAGATTCTTATCAGAGCTCAGAAGACCAGCATATTGATAGAAATGCTACTGGTAAAGATCTGGCTTGTTAGGTTTCTCCTGGGAAGGAATGCATTCACTGTTGAACTCCAGATAATGGGTACTATGCCTTGGCATTAAGTTTGTCTGCATTTTGCTCATGTCCACAGATTTTGCCTGACACTGAGATTAAAGGCAGTGAACTAATTAATACTGCAGAGGAAAATTCCAGACATTCTAATATTGAGGTGGTGGCATGGCTACTGTTGGGGGCTTTTAGCCTGATGTATGTTGAGAATCAAGAACAAAAAGCCCAGCAGAATAATTTTTTTTATTTTAAAGAGAAAAAGCAATAAAAATCGATACAAAATTTAAAGACAAGATAGTGAGAGAGTAACAATGGTTAATATATTTGGTATTGTTATCTTCAATTAGTTGCTCAGATTGCAAAATATAGGTGTGAAAAATTGATGAAAAATATAAGCACAAACCGTCCCTTTCAATGAAATGTTAGAAATTTAGTATAACTATCTTAACTGTCTTGTATATATTTATTTATTTTCCTTTCCATTCTTTCATTTCTCTATTTCCCCATCCCAGTTTCTCCTTCATTTTGAACAGTTTCTTCACATTTTCCAATATCTATCATATACTTTGGATCTTATTTACCGTGTCAGCTTCTTACATTAGGGAGACAATATGATGTTTTCACATGTGAGTCTGATTTATTTCACTCACTGGTATAGTCTCAAGTTGCATCTACTTACCTATAAAAGTCTCCAGGTTATCAATCTTTGTAGTTCAGTAGTACTTCACTGAATAAAAATATCACAACTTTTTGATACATTCTTTGGTTGATAGGCACTTGGGTTGTTTCCAAGGTTTAGCTATTACAAAGTGTGTTGCTATTAACATGGTTGCATATATATCACTGTGGTAGGATATTTTTAATTCTTCTAGGAAAATACCCACAAAGTGAATAGCTGAATTGAATGGGACCTCCAATTCTAGTTTTTGAGGAATCTCCACACTGATTTTCACAGTGGTTGCACCAGTCTGCATTCCCAACAGCACTGGAAGTGTTCCTTTTTCTCAGCAGCTTTACCAGCATTTGTTACTGGTTGATTTCTTGATCATAGCTATTCTTTCTTGGGTGAGATGGAATTTCAGTGCTGTTTTAATTTGTACCTCTAGAATGACCAATGATGTTGAACATTTTTTCATATATTTATTTACCCTTTTGTATTTCTTCATCTGAGAAGTGCATATCCATCTCTGATGCCCATTTTGAGATTGGATCTTTAAATTTGGGAGTGTCTGAGTTTTCTCAATTCTCTGTATGTTTTAAATGTAAGTTCTTTGTCCAAGGGGCAATTGACCAAATATTTTTGCCACTCAGTGGGTTGTCTTTTCACTTTGTTGGTGATTTATTTTGATGTGCAAAAGCTTTTTAATAAGTGGAGATCACAGTTGATTTTTTGAAGTATTTCTCAGGTAGTTTGGGTTTGTTCATGAACTCTGTCCACACCTATGCCTTCAAGATTTCTACCTACTTTTTTTCCAGTAGACTTAATGTTTCTGTTTTAATAGTGAGATTTTTGGTCCATTTTAACTTTAGTTTAATGCATGGTTGTAAACATAGTCAACTTTAGTCTCCAGCATGTACAGTTTTTCCTGCACCACTTATTAAAGAGGTTATCTTTTTTTCCAGTGAACATGTTTGACCCTTTTGTCAAAGATGAGGTGGCTGAATGTGTTTTGAGTTGTGTATGCATCTTTTAATCTGTTTCACTGATCTTAAGGTCTGTTTCATCGCCAGTACCATACCGATTTTATCACAGTAGATTTGTATTACAATTTCAAGTCATGAATTGTGATGCCTCCTGCCTTGCCTTTGTTGCCCAGAATTGCATTTGTTATTCTAGATCTCTTCTTGTTCCAAATGAATTTTAGGAGTGTTTTCGCTAGTTCTGTGAGGTATGTTAATGGTATTTTCACTGGGAATGTATTAAATCTGTATGACAACTTTTGGAGTATGGCCATTGTTGCTATGTTGATTCTTCCTATCCATCAGCAAAAGATATCTTTCCATTTTTTGATAATCTCTTCAATCTCCTTCCTCAGAGTATTGTAATTTTCACTGTACAGATATTTTACTACCATTATTAGATTGATTTCTAAGTATTTCATTTTTTTGGAAGCTGTTGTGAAGGGTGTGGTTTCATGAATTTCTCTCTCAGTGACTTTGGTGCTTGTGTACTCCAATGGTATTGATTTTTGAGGATTGACTTTGTATCCAGCTATGCTATTGAATTTGGTTATCAAATTTACAAGTCTTTTGGTAGAGATTTTGGGGTCTTTATTGTAGAGGATTGTGTCATCTTTCAATAATGATAATTTAACTTCTTTCTTTCATATCCTTATTAATTTTATTTTTCTGTGTTGTCAAATTTCTCTGGCTAATGTTTTGAGAAGTATATCCAATAGGAGTGGTGATAGTGGGTATCCTTGTCTTTTTCCTGACTTTAGAGTGAAAGCTTTCAGTTTTTGGCCATTTAGTATCATGTTGGCTGTTGGTTTGTCATAGATGGCTTTTATCAGATTAAGGTAAAGACCATCTATTCCAATTTTCTGTAGGGTTTTGATCTTGAATAAGTATTGGACTTTGTCAAAAGCTTTTTCTGTATATATTGAGATGATTGTGTGATTTTTATCTTTGGTTCTGTTGATTACATTTATTCATTTGCATATGTTGAACTATTGCTGCATTCCTGTGATGAATTCTACTTGGTCATGGAGTAAAATCTTCTTGATGATTTGGTGCATTCTCTTTTCTAGTATCTCATTGTGAATTTTTGCATCTATGCTCACTAGGAAAATTGACTTGTTTTCTTTTTGGTTGAGTCTTTCTCTGGTTTTGGTATTAGGGTAACACTTGCCTCAAGAAATGAGTTGGAGAGTATTGCTTCCCTTTCAATTCATTAAAGAATTTGTGGGTTATTGGCATTAAATCTTTTCTAAATTTCTTGTAGAATTCAACAGTGAATTCATCAGGATCTGGACTTTTCTTTTTTGTTAAAATTTTAATTACATTTTCAATCTCATTAGCTAATATTGAGTTTTTCATAATTTTTATATCTTCTTGATTCAGCTGTAGTAATTCACATATATCTAGGAATCTGCCCATTTATTCTGGGTTTTCCATTATATGTGAGTAAAGATTTTAGAAGTACATAGTGATGATCTTCTGAATTTCCCCAGGATCTGTAGTGATTTTACCCTTTGCATTTCTCAACACATGAATTTGCATCTTTTTTTCTGTTTTTCAAGGTTGGCTAAGGGTTTATTAATTTTATTTATTCATCCAAAAGACAAGCTCTTTGATTCATTAATTCTTTTTATTGCTTTGTTAGTAGCCATTGCATTAATTTCTGCTCTGATATTTATAATTTTCTCTCTTTTATGGGCTTTAGAGTTGTCTTCCTTTTCTTTTCCTAGAAGGTTGAGGTGCAACATTGTGTTGATTATCTGTGCTCATTGTATTTTTCTGATGTGAGAATTCAACCTATAAATTTCCCTCTTAGGACTGCATTCACTGAATCCCATTAATTCTGGTATGTTTTGCACACATTCTCATTTATTTGAAGATACTGTTTAATTTCTTCTTAATTTCATCTGTGACCCATTGGTTATTTAGGGAGGTATTTTTTTAACTTCCATGTGTTTATGGAGTGTTTGCTGTTTCTTTTGAAATTAATTTCCAATTTCATATAATATGCATGGAATAGTTTGAAATCCTTTGCACTTAAGCATGTTCTGTGGGCTAATACGTGGTCTATTTTAGAGAATGTCTTATGTACAGCTGAGAAAAATGTGTATTCTGATGATGATTGAAGCACTCTGAAAATATCTACTAAGTCCTTTTGTTCACAGGTTTGGTTCATTTCTGATATTTCTTTGCTGACTTTTTTGTCTAACTAATATATCTTTTTGTGGCAATGGAGTATTACTCTCCCCCTTTACAGTAGTGTTATTGCTTATTTGATTTTTCATGTCTATTAATAATTGTCTTTTATAGTTGGGTACCCCTGTATTTGGTGAATGCACATTAATGATTGTGATCTCATCCTCTTGATGTTTTCCCCTAACAAGTATGTAGTGACTTTTTTTAATCACTTTTGATCATTCTTGGTTTAAAGTTCATGTTGTCTGCAAACAGAATAGCTACTCCTGTGTTCATCTGTATTTGGTCTATTGCTATTTTTTAGATATCTGTCTTTTCATGATCACTAGATGCAATTCTGTCTTCAAAATCTGATATTTTATCCTCTCCATCATTCAATCTGTTGCATATACATTCAATTGAGGTTTTAATCTCTTGGATTTCTGTTTGGATATGTTCCATAGATTCCATTTCTTTCCTATGTTTGGCATTTTTTGTTTTGATTATTTTTCTTTTTTTATTTTAAAGAGGATAAAACCAAGGAAAATAAAACAGAATAAAACCAATAAAAAATAAATCAGCATAAGTGATACAGGACTTCAAAACCTTAAAAAACCAAGAATAGTTACCATAATGCCTTTTGTTGTCTTCAAAATAGCTGCAGATACTTTTGGATATAGTAAAAATTGAACAGAATAGAGTAGAATAAAAACAATAAAACTAAAACAGTGAATACAATAAAGGACTTCAAAACAAGCCACTAGTAAATTTAAAATGGCTACCATAATATGTCTTGTTACCTTTCAAATAGCTGCTCATGTCACCAGATTTAACATAATCAAACAAAACAAAAGAGAATAAAACCCAACCCAACAAAACAATGAAAATGATATGGTTTCCTGGCTGAGATTGCTTTCTGTGAGAATGGATCTCTCCCCTACCCCCGTAGTCCAAAAATGGTACAGACTCATGGAGAGAGTCTTTTGGGTGTGGCTGTCCTCATGCTGGCAGCAACTGACGCATGTGTTTTGATCATTTTTCTAAGCTCATCTATTTTTTTATCTATGTCTTCTCTAATATCTTTGATTTTGTTTTTGTACTGGGAGTTGAACTCAGCATCTTGTGCTTGCCAGGCAGGCACTGTGCTACTGAGCTATATTCCTGGCCCCATATCTTTGATTGTAAGCATTATTTCTTTTTCTACATGAAAGATTACTTTCTGTGTAGCCTTTTCCACTTGTTTTTTTCCCATTTCTGTTGTTATCATTTCAGAAAGTTCCAGTGTGTGACTTCCAATCTCTTTTAGTTCATTGTGTTATTCACTTGCCTGGAGTTGGCTGTGGATCTGGGGTTGCATTTTCCTTCTGTGTTTTGTCATTTTTTGTCTTCTTTTTTTAATTTTATTTTTTGTTGATGTTTGCCAATTTCTTATGATAAATAGTTTTATCACTAGTATTGAGGCTTCCCTAGGAGATATCTGTTCTTCAAGCATGTCCTCTAGATGTAGGTGGTTCTTTATACCTATCCCAAGAACTTACCTTCCCAATTTGTAAAGGTTGTAAAGTTAGTGTTTGTCTCAGCACCCAATCCTTTGGCATGGGGCTGTGGTGATGATTATGATATTATACATTCACAGTATTATCAGGGAAGAAAAACTGATTATAACATGCATGATATCATAGCTAAAGTAGTACAGTTAGTTATAACCTTAGTTTCATGTACAGCTAACTACTAACTATGGTAACCATTCACCTGCTACCTCCAACCACAGGAGCAAATTCTAAAGTTTTATTAAAAAATCAAGCACATACCATGTACTTGCATGCAGTGATTTTCCCCTTAGTGGAGTTATTTTACTTTCTGTGGGAAGGGGTTAAGTTGGGTAGGGAACAGAATAAAGTGATGAATGAAGTCAAATATAGTAGATTCAAGGGTGGAGTTCAAAGGATGATCACCCAAGTTTTGGGAAACTGGAGAACACAGAAAGAAAAGAATGAAATAGAATGCAAAGGGGTAATCAGAAAGCAAAGATACCATGCTTACTCACTTGAAAGTTTAAACTGAAGAAGTAGTTGAAGAAAGAGAGAAAAGGGATCAATAGAAGAACATGAAAAAGAAAGGTAAGAAACTTAAATAGTAAAAAAAAGAAGGCAGAAAGTAAAGGAGCAAAATAAAGAAAAGAAGAAAATAAAGAAAGAAAAAAGAGACCAGAGAAAGCGAGGAGCAAAAATAAAAGAAAAAAGCCAAAATTAATCACAAAATACAAAACAAAACAAAACCACATACAAACAGACAGGAAAGAGTCAATCAGACAAGCAAGGGAGAATAAAAGTAGTAAAATACCTCTGGTGTTTACAGTTCTGATAATATCCATGTCAGATATCAGAAATGTGCTGTGTACTCTAGGCAAGTTTGCCATGGGAATTGTGCTGGATATTGAGCTGATCTTGGCCTCTATATGTGGGAGGTGGGACTGGTATTCTGTTAGTAGAGTTCTCCAAAACCCAACTCCTGGCTTGTTGCTGCTGCTTCAAACACTTCCACATTGCTGGTCTCACTGATTACTCCACCCTCCAAAGGCATGTGTGTGCCCATGTGACCAAGGACCAGTTGGGTCTCAGGGATTCTGGTTGGTCCATCTACCAAAGGCATGTGTGCACCTGCATGCTCAGGGCCTGGTTTCAGCAGAATGATTTAAAATGCTGTGAATTGAGCTGGAAAGAAAGATCCAGTAAAGCTGTGAACTGCAAAGATAGAGAGGAGAATTTGGTTGCTGAGAATCAAAAATGGGAAAGATGGCCTGAGGACATTACAAGAAACAGCAGGACTACAGTGTTTGCCTCCTCAAGATTGCAAGAGTCAAAGAACTTGCTTTGAGAAAAGCACCCAGAGCACCATGTTACAGAATGGCAGTGACTTAGAGCAGTTGTTCCTAGGTTTGAATTCAGACTGTTCAGTGAGTAGGCGCTCAATCCCTATAGCTAAAAAGAAGGAAGCCAAGCTACTTGTGCAGCTGACAGCAGAACTTGGTGTCATCCATGTGGTGTTGCTTTTAGGTGCATGTAGAATGAAAGAGTTGTGGCTTCAGAAAAACTTCTATCAGATTTCAGAAGAAGGCTGGGAGGCAAGTCAGTGCACCCCTAAGATAGCATCATGTGAAGTTGTCAGTGTGAAGCCAAATGTGCAGTGGAGACCCCAGGACATTGGAAAAGGCAGGAGTGTGTCATCTGAGGAAAGCTATAAGGAGTGAGCAAAATGAGTCAAAGAGAGAAGCCTTGTGAGCTACAACTACCAAAAGTGTCATAGGGGTAGAGTGACCCAAGCTCTTTGACGTTCACATTTTGCCACAGATTGTAGTTTGTGTTGAACACAAAACTAAGGGGTTTGTTTGCCCTGCCAGATTTTGGTCTTGCTTTTTCCTCATTCCTTTCTATTCTCCTCTTTGTACCTTTTGAAATGGAAATGTCTATCTTGTGCTATTGTATATTAGAAATGTTTAACTTTGTGTTCATTTGTACAGGGACTTGAAACTAAAAATTTGCCTTAAATCTCAGAGAAGATTTTAGACTTGGAATTTTAATAATGCTGAAGCTGTTAGGATTTTGGCAACTTTTGGAGATAAGCCAAATGCCTTTTGCATAAAAACAAGTGCATGAGTTTTTGGGTGGCCAGGGTTAGAGTGTTATGGTTTGTGTCTAGATGTTCCCTCAAAGCCTCATGTGGTCATAAGTGGGGCTTTTCAGAAATGACTGGATCTAGAGTGTGTGTTGCTGGGATTAATTGTGTGCTGCTGGGATTAAAGTTGTGCTTACCAAATTTCTCTGCTGATTGATTCAGCATAATTCTGGAAGTGGATAACGGGATAGCCCTCCTTGGATGTGAGTGCTACCTGTCCCATGGGTGGGTAGCGTTGACAGAATATAACGGACAGAAAGAGGGCTGCTGTGTTCACTTGTCACTTGCTATTTAGTTACTTCACCATGAACTGCTTTTCCTTTGTGATGCCCCTCTGCCATGCCACCCTGCCTTGGAACGAACTCTACAATCTATGAGCTATGATAAACCTCTCCTTCTGTAACTTTGGGTATTAGGTGTTTGTTTTGCCAACAAGAAAAGTAACTGAAATACATGTCAAATGTAGTATACTTTTATAAAGAAGTGATAGATGGTTGAATATTTTTAAAACCTAAAATTTCTTCTATTTTTAATCATAAGGAAACCAAATAATTTTCTGAATATAATTTGTGTGTAGCAGATTTCTTAAATATTACTTTCTTTTAGATGTTACAAATTAAAACAAAAACTGGATACAAATTTTTACCCCCATAACTTGATTATTATGAGTCAATAAAAACATAAGACATCTTTAAAGACTAGTATCTGAATAAAGGTAATATGGGGGGTACATTGTCTTTGCATCAATATTTTGGGAATTGTTTGTGTCATTTCATTTTCAGATACCATAAAATCAGAGAATAAATGACTGAACATTAATTATTCATCTCTTTCTTTAGATAGCCCTTTTCTTAGATTGTGTGTTGTTGTGTCAACATTAAGTCATATGAAAGAGGAGTGATGTTACCTCTTAAAGTTTACTCCACAGATGCTGCTATCAGAGAAGAAAAAGGAAACATTTATCTCCTTTAAAGAAGAACTTTTATGGAGAAGATATTTCTTTACAAAGAGAAGCAGAAGTGGAGTTTGAAGTGGAAATATAGTTAGAGTATGTCAGAGTTATACCTAAAATACACATAAGTAATATGATCAGATTCTGTTTTGTGTGTTATCTAGATAATATTATTTGTAGTTATAATAGTGATATTCATAGATATGATCATGTTGTTTATGTGTATAACGTATTTCATATATATGTTTGTTTGTATTTGTATATGTTTGCATGTATATTACTTGTGCATTTACGAGTAGACATAAGGGCTGCTTTCTTATACTGCATGTAAAACTGAAGGGATTTCAGGTAGCAAAATGAATTTGTCCAAAAACATAAATTGAAAAAAACCAAACAAACATACAAACAAATATATATATATGAATTGAATTTACAGAAAAAGTCTGCTCTAGACCAATGATTTTCAAACTTTGTTATATAACAGAATTACTAAGAAGTCTTCTTAGGACAAAAATTTCTGTCCCCATAGAAAGTTTTCTGGCTTAGTGGGTATGAGGTAAGATTGATGATTGGTATTTACAACAAGTTACATGTCGATACTGTTTCAGTGACTACATTTTGAGAAGTCGTCTAGAATCAATCTACTAGATCACTTTTATATTCAATATGTCTTGACTATGTAGGAAACAAGGGTGATTTTATAACCACAGTTATCAACACGATTTAATTAACACAGAATAATTCTACTTATTAATGTTTCACATGATATTTCCTAGTGCATATAACAAGCACTGATCAAACTCAGCCTTTTTCCTCCTTGTCCTGTTCCTTTCTTCTCAATGTCTAATAATCATTGTTCCACCTTTAGTTGACAAGAAAATGGTTTTTAAAAATTAAGCTACTGAAATTTAGAATCATTTTCAGTATGATGAACTATAGTTGGATAATGTTGAAGACCACTACAAAATGGATATTCAGAAAAACAGTATAACATAATGGCAATTTATAATATCAAAGTGTCTAATTTTATCTGTGATATACGTTTGTGTGATGTTTTATGCAATTTATTTCATGTAAATTTGTAGCATGATTTGGAGGCTGCATAGCTTATTAGTAAATAGTCTAGATTCTCGAAAAACAAAACAAAACAAAACAAAACAAACAAAACAAAACAAAACTTGCCTGGACTTGAGTGTTGGCTATGCCACTAATTAGAAATTTGACTGGATAATAATTTTGGGAGAATGGCCATTTTCACGAGGTTTGTTCTTCCTATCCATGAACAGCGAATATCTTTCCATTTTCTGAAATCTTCTTCGATTTCCTTCTTTAGAGTAATGTCATTTTCAATGTATAGATCTTTTACTTCCTTTGTTAGATTGATTTCTAAGTATTTCATTTTTTTGGATGTTATAGTGAAGGGTGTGGTTTCCCTTATTTCTCTCTCAGTGACTTTGTTGTTTGTGTACAGGAATGCTATTGATTTTTGAGTCTTCACCGTGTATCCAAATACATTACTAAATTTAGTTATTACTTCTAGAAGTCTTC
>RJWM01034968.1:0-19301 GCA_004363535.1 Dasyprocta punctata | reverse complement strand
GGATTAGACCACTAATCTACTTGCTGAAAATATTTGTACACCTCTAGGATAATTGATATTAAATTGTTCTAAATCTCATACTAAGACCAACTGTAAATGGAGAGATGGAAAATGATAATGGCATTATTGATATTAGAATATTTATTCTAAGTGGAAAGAATGACCAAAACACCTATTGAATTTTTGGCCTTTTTAACAATCAGGCTGCTTGTATGACAAATAATAGGACATCAGCTTACGCCGTATTTAGTCATAAGTGATGTTTATTATTTCACATGAAAAAGAAACAGGTAAGGGGCTTCTTAGAGACATTATCAGAACAAATTCTGTGTCTTTTTAGTTTGATGTTCTCATCACAGAAACACATGCCTCAGGGTGGTTCTCTCAACAATGCAACTGACTCTAGCATTCTTAATCAGCAGGTTCATGTAGTACAATCAGTAAAATTTAAGTCTGTCTCTCTATGTGGGTACCAATTCATAAGAATGCTGTATTTAATGGAACTAATCTCAGCCCATGTAGCAGTTTTAATTTAATCATAGACTAATTTGGCACACTTTTGCCATGTGCCAATTCCTAAACCAGTTTTAATAAATGGAAGCAGATGAACATGCCAGTTTACTAATAGTAAAAATGTGTATAAAAGGAAGTAGGAGAGCTAGGTACTTACTGTGTAGATAACCTAGACCATGTCATCCAATCTGAAAGCCCTATTTCAACCTCAGTCACTTATAGTCAGTTTCAAAGAGCAATAGAAACAGAGATGAATGGTAGAAGTACTATGTCAAAGCTAACTCTTAAGCTAAAAAAGACTCAGCTACAATAAAGAAAAAGAAAAAAAAAGGATAACAGTTTCTTGTACATCAAATGATGAAATGATCACAAGCAAATTATTCAATTAGATGTCCGGAGTTGTAGAACTGACTAATTTAACAGATGCAAATACACCCACCATGGTCATCTCAAGCTACCAATATGAAGCCAAGGTTTTTCTGAACTGTCTCTAAGACCCTACTGCCTCCATCAGCAGCATCCAACCTCCACCCTCTCCTGCCTATTGTGTAGCCTAAAGATGACTGCCAGAGTAGTCCTTTTACAACTCATTTCATCTTTTCATTGCTGAACTTAAAATGCTTCTCTGTCTCTCTGTACCATTAGACTCTAGCATCTTTACAAAGGCCTATGCAATTCTCTATGATCTTGCTTCTGTTGCCTCTCTGGCCACATCTGCCCTGCGCTCTCTGAAGGCACTATTGAACCATGTTAGTTCCATAGACTCCTGTCCTTTATTACTTCTTCCAGTCTCGGGGCCTCTGTGTGAATTTGGTCAATGCCTTAACCATCCCTACGTGTTTATTAAAACTGTATTTTCTCTGTGCAGTCAACTAATCTGAGTTCTTATAATTAATTTAAACCTGAAATGTTTCCCTTTGGTAATTGTATTCTTATGCTTGTCTCCTAATCTGTCTCATTTACTACCTTCCTACATATTTTGAAGTATTGTAATTTGTTATGCCTACGCTTTCTGTCTGTCTCCATTGGCTATAACATTGGAATTATGGGAACAGTCACTATTTTTTCTTTTGTGATATGTCAAACTTATAGAACACTATTTGACTTCTTGAAAGCATCTAATAGACATCTTTTCACTGAATTAATAATAATTCCTAATAATCCAAACATTGTAAAATGATTATATCTTCCTTTCAAAAATACTTTATTTTTTATTTATTTATTCATTTATTTTTTACAAGGAATCCAACTCACAACCTCGTGCTTGCCAGGTAGGCACTGTGCTACTGAGCTACACCCCCAGCATTACTTAGTTTTTTTTGTGGTGGTTTTTACTATACAACTTCAGTAGATTTTTCTCACTGAGGATCTTAAAAACCATTAGGTTCTCTGATTCACATTTTTTAAATGCTTCACCATATCTATTTCATATTGAAGTTTAAGAAGTAAATGAGTGTTATGATTTTTTTCTTATAAGTCGAACATGGAATTACCACTTTCACACTCATATGTGACCTACTTATCTTTCTTCTGTACATAGCTGTTATAGTGTGGTTGGTCCTGTATCCCCCCAAAACCTCACATAGCTGTGGCATGGATAGGGCTGAGGCTGGCATTCGTGATTGGTTTATTGTCTGGCACTGGGATTGGTGATGTGAGTGCTGCACCCATCCAGGGGTGGAGCTGACATACAATGTAAGGAAGGGAGGTCTTCCTCTTGCTCACTTTCTTGCCGGTGCCTCGGTGTTTGCAGCTGCCATGAATGGTGGCCCCGCCATGCCATGCTGCCATGGAGCCAACTAAGAATGGAATGAAGCCCACTGAGAACTGTAAGAAATAAACCTCCTTTCCCTAATTTTGGGCATCAGATGTTCTGTTTCAGCAATGAGTGGAAAGTAACCAAGACAATAACCAAACTCTATCTTCACAACTTTGTTTTGCTTGGAACTGTACAGTGATAATCAAACAGAAAATGCAACATTTTCTTTTCACAAAATCTAGGAAATTGTTTAAAATTGCATGAAATTATTTTTTCTTTCTAGGATTATTTTAAATATAGCAGTTCTTATCTTTAAAGCACATACTTTTACAAATTTGGAACGTATCTTTCAAAAAACAATGACTAATCTCTTTGTACTTTCATTAGTTTTTTTCCAATAAACATGCTGGTTAATTTATAGATATCAGGTACAGTACCAAAAAGAATCAAGAAAATATTTTCCAGGTTTAAAATTAATTTTCAGAGAGTTTTTTCCCTCATGAGCTCAAGTTTTAGGAAATAAAACTTAAAAACAATACTTTATTTATATACTTTATAATTTAAAAGAGTGAGGAAAATTAATTGTATTTCATGGGAAAAAAAGACTATGGACAGTAGTCATTAATGCAGTTAGATAATATCTGCCTTTTGTTAGGGACCACAAATTCACAATGGTTAATTTTGCATAATTCCCAATGGGATAAACAGAGGTTTGGTAGTAACAGTATTACCCTTTTGAGATTTCCCATTATCTTTTTAGGGTTGGGTCATCCTGTTTGTACCCACTAAGACTAAAAGGAAAACCACGAAGAGTATAAATCACTCCAAGGCAAGATTCTTCTTAGCATAATATCACCCCTGCCATCTTGAGTCATCTGATAATCCCCTCCCTGATCAATAAATGCTGGGGTTCCTGCTGCACTGTGTTCTTTCGTTCCTCATGAACAGCTGGTCATCCCAGATCCCTGCTGGACCACAGCTTTGGCTCTTATTCTTTCTTTCTTTGTCTCTTGCCATGAGCTATAACATCTGGCGGGAGAATAGAGGCTCACTGTAGGGGTCCCTGATAACTGACACTCAACATAGCCTGGGGCCGTGGTGGTCTCGTCTGACCAGTGCACTGGCTAGGAGTGTTTCAACCGAGTTCGGATGTCCACAACCATTCCAGAGACATCCGGTGCCAGCTAAGGTTAGTGCTTTGTGTGCAAGTAAGAAATTCACAAGGATTAAAATAATCTCTTTCTTTAAAATAACTTTTAAAGAACATGAAACACACAGTGCCAACTAGCAGTATCACCAAAATATTCCAGGAAACAGTGAAATATAATCCTTGGTTCCTAAAGACAGGAATTTTGGATATTGAAAATTGGGACAAAGCGAAAAAACAAACCAACAAGAAAACTATTTAAGGAGAGCTCATGGCAGAGGAGCCTTTCTCCTGAGCCCTCATGTTAGAGCTTAGTAAAATCTGTTTTAGGTTCATTAAGTACTAAAGTCCTAAGTTTCTGTTTTAGAACAGGACAAGGGAGAACAATATAGAAAAGGAAAAACTACCCACTGTGCCATTGGCTCCTGAGGGAGACCTAGACTGGGTGAAAATTTTAAAGGAACTCCTCAGCCTGCTACTCGGGACAGTTTAAAGATAAAATATTCTGAACATTGTATGTCTAACTGTTTAGAAGGTGGCTAGGCAAGGAGACATTGTTGAACCTTGTTGTTTCTCCATGATGGTTCAACAAATACAGTATACTAATGAGACTTGTGGAAAGAGTCTTTGTTGGACCACACCTCCAGATGTTTTAGAGACTGACACAATGTGCCCATGATGGTGGTGTGGTAATTCAGGGGGTGGCAGTGACCCAGGCATTGATGGCTGCACAGGACCTATTCCTGAGGGCAAAAGGGTGCTGCAGCAGGCCAGCAACACAGCTGTGTAACGCAAAAGTGGCTCCCCCTTCCCTGCTTTCCTTGGCATGCACTGGGAGTTCCTGCTACAGGAGAGGCTAAGGTAAAAAGCAACACTTAAGTACAGGAACTCTTTACACTGGGACTCCTGGAGTCAATGTTAACTCGAAGTCTGTTAAACCCAATGGAAAGTTACTGAGTGGTATGGGTTAATCTATGGCCCCAAAATAAGGATAAGTGTGCAAAATTACCCACTGAATCTGTGATCACCAAGGGTCTTTATTTTTATATGTTCATTTGGGTGTTGGAAATCGAACCTAAGACCTCACATATACTAAGCACATTCTTTATTGCTCAATCATATGAACAGTCTCTTATTATTCTTACAATTTCTCTTGCATCCCTCAACTATTTGTTTTAATACATTGATCTTCTCTATAAACAGATGAATCAATTATATGAATAGAATGAGAATTGCATTACTCATTTTTCTTTGAATTTCAGGCATCTAAATGGATAGTTACTCAAAATGGACTACAAGCTACTATTGAAGACACCCACAGTTATTTATTTTCCTAAAATTAAAACACATTTCCTTTTCTGACTGGAAGATGTCAATGTAGAGATAAATACAAAATGTGATCATCTCTCAGGTAACATATAATTAAATATGGAGTAAGAATAAAGTTGGCAATTGATTCTGCCAAATTTCAGGCCTTATTATGGAATTATAGTAATATACACGGTGTGGTATTGGTGAAAGAGTACATAATAGATTAATGGAACAGTACAGACAACTGAGAAATAAACTCATAATAATGTCATAGTTTATAATAATTATTATATTAAGTATATTAATAATTATTGTATTGGGTGATATACTATGTATCCTCAAGTCCTCACATACTTTTGATGGGGCTAAGTCTGCCACTTGTTATTGGTTTGTTGTCTGGCATGGGGACTGGCAATGTGAGTGCTGCACCCACCCAGGGGTGGAGCCTACATACAGTGTAAGGGAAGGCGGGTCTTCCTCTTCTGCACTTCCACCCTCTCTCTTGCCAGTGTGCTTGCAGCTTGCAGTCACCATGAACGGCAGCCCCTGCCACATCTCTCTGCCTTGGAGCCAACTAAATGTGGACTGAAACTCCCAAGAAACCATAAGAAATAAACCTTTCCTTCCCTAATTTTGGGCATCAGGTATTTTGTCTCAGCAATGAGTAAAAAGTAAGACAATTATATATAATACACTGATTGTATAAATAATTAATAATCATGATGATCTTTGACAAAAAAGCAAGCAAAATACACCTGAACAAGATAGTTTTTCCACCCAGTGGTGCCAGAACAACAAGACATACATATGTCCTCCCTCCAATAAAAGACTATGACAAAGACCTTATTCCTTTCCAAAATGAGCAAAAAATGAAGTATACAATTAAATATGAAAACCAAGACTATAAAACTCTTAGAAAACAACTAGGATGATGATCTTTGATGGGAGATCTATCAGTAAAGATATGATACATGAACAGAATAACTAATAAGCTTGACTTCATTAAAATTAAAAGTGTCCTCTCTACAAAATTCAATAACAAGAAAATGACAAGGAAAGTCACAGAAGTCTGGGAGTTTATATTTCCAAAAGGTACACTTGATCAGTTTCTGTTATTCAGAGCAGACAAACAATACCTCACATTCAATAGTTTAAAAAATAACTTGATTAAAAAAATGTACCAAAGACATCAACAGAGAAGGCGGGGGTTCCAGCAGCACACTCCGGGAGTGTGCCTTCATTAGCTGCACAGAGGATCCAGCTCTACCCAGTCCCACGACTCAGTACAACCCACTGGCCAGCCTCAAAGGACACAGAAGTACTGAGCCCAGCACAGCCAAGCTGCTCATCAGGGACTGGCCAGTGTAGCTGCAGGGCCTTAGAGAGCTTGGGCTCTGCCTATCAGAGTGCAGGGGGTGAGCTCCATTGTTCAGGGGTGTGGCCAGCCTGGTGGGTCGTAGAGGTTGCTGGCCTGCCCAGCTGGGAGCAAGGCACAGGCATTGTAGGCCTGGGACTCGCCCAGGCTTGCCTGGCACTCCAGAGGCTCTGAACTCCTTGCAGCCAGACTCAGGGTCCAGGTGGCACCACACTCCAAAGTATGCTCCACCTAGCTGCCTGGGTCCTGGAGGTCCCAGCCCCCATCCAGTAAGGTGGAGGCTTCAGCAGCACACTCCGGGAGTACGCCCTCACTAGCTGTGCAGAGGATCCAGCTCTACCCAGTCCCACAACTCAGCACAACCCACCAGGAGAATACCCGGTCAGCCTTGTAGGACACAGAGCCACACAGGTCCCAGAAGAAAATGACAAAACGAAAGATCATAGGCAGTCTCAGTCCCCCAGCCCACCAAGAACAAACCCAAGAGACACCGAAATGGAAGACACTGGGAGTCACACAACTGAACTTTCTGAAATGATAGCAAATGCAGTAAATAAACAGCTGGATGAAGCTATAGAGAAACTCAAATCAGAAATAACCTCTCAGCTAAAAAATGAAATGACAATCATTATTAAAGAAATGTTGTGTGTATCTAAAGAAGAGCAAGATAAAAAAAAGAATAACATAAGAAAATGATGGAAACTTTGAGTGAACAATATAAGACACAAATAGAATGCATGAAACAGACTCAAAGGGAAATTCAGGAAATGAAAAATTCCATGGAAAGTTTGAAAAGCCGCTTAAATGAAGCTGAAGATAGAATCTCAGACCTTAAACACAGCATGGGAGCTTATGGCTATGAAAGAAAAGATCTCTTAAAAATAGTAAGGAGCCAAGAATCAACAATTCAACAGCTGCAAGACAATGCCAAGAGAAATAACATAAGATTAATAGGCATAAATGAAAAAGCAGGGGTCAATACTAATGACCTGCGAAGACTATTCACAGAAATAATAGCAGACAACTTTCCAAACATGGGAAGAGAATCTGAAATACAGATAAGCGAGGCATACAGAACCCCAATTAACCATTACCAAAATAAATCTTCACCCAGACATATAATATTTAGGGTATCAAAAATACAGCAGAAGAACAAAATACCAAAAGCTGTCAGAGAAAAGAAACAGATCGCCTATGAAGGAAAGCCTATCCGAATCATGGCAGACTTCTCAACACAAACCTTTAAGTCAAGAAGAGCTTGGAGTGAAGTATTTCAAATCCTGAAAGAAAACAACTTTCAACCCAGATTGATGTACCATGCAAAACTATACTTAAAAAGTGATGGAGAAATAAGATACTTTCATGACAAAGAACAACTGAAGAAATTTATGGCCACCAAACCAACACTACAAAGAGTACTGAAAGACACTCTGGAAAGAGACAAAGATAGTTACAATCTTAAGAACAACAACAAAAGGAAACCACTAAGCAGGGAAAATAATTAAACAGAAAATGTAGAAAACCAGCAACAAGAAGATATCATGATCGGGATGAGCCAGTACATATCAGGTATATCAATCAATGTAAATGGTCTCAACTCACCAATAAAAAGAAACAGACTAGCAGAGTGGGTTAAGAAACATAATACAACCATATGCTGTGTACAAGAAACACATTTCACTCAAAAGGAAATTCACAGACTAAAAATCAAAGGCTGGAAACAATACTCCAAGCAACAGGAAACCAGAAAAAAGCAGGGGTAGCTATTGTGTTTGCAGGCAATATGAACTTCAAACCGAAAATCATTAAAAGAGATAAAGAAGGTCACTACATACTTGTTAGGGGAAAACTTCAAGAGGAAGAGATTACAATCATAAATATATACGCACTGAATATGGGAGCACCCAACTATGTAAGACAATTCTTAATAGACATGAAAAACCGAATAAACAGTAATACAGTTACAACAGGGTAACTTAACACCGCATTGTCACAGAGAGACAGATCAACCAAACAAAAAATCAGCAAAGAAATAACAGAACTGAATCAAACTTGTGAACAAATGGACCTAGATGTTTACCGAGTATTCCAACCGTCAGTATCAGAATACACATTCTTCTCAGCTGCACATGGGTCATTCTCTAAAATAGATCATATAATGGTCCACAAAGCATGCTTATGTAAATGCAAAGGAACTGAAATAATTCCGTGCATATTATCTGACCATAGCACAGTAAAATTGGAAGTGAATGACAAAAAAAAAGCTACAATGACCGCATAAACACATGGAAATTAAATAATACTCTCCTAAACAACCAATGGGTCACAGAAGAAGTTAGAAAAGAAATTAAGCAATATCTACAATTGATTGAAAATGCAAATACAAATTACTTGAACCTGTGGACACAATGAAAGCAGTCCTCAGAGGGAAATTTATAGCACTAAACTCTCATATCAGAAAAATGGCAAGTACACACATAAACAACCTAATGCTGCACCTCAAACTTCTAGAAAAACAAGAGCAAGTCACTTCCAAAGCCCAAAGAAGGGAGGAAATTATTAAGATTAGAGCAGAAATTAATGCAATTGAAACTAAGAAAACAATACAAAGAATTAATGAATCAAAGAGTTAGTTCTTTGAAAGAGTGAATAAAATTGATGAAACCCTAGCCAACCTTATCAAAAAGAGGGAAGAACAAACTCAGATTCATGAAATAAGAAATGAAAGGGGTAAAATCACCACAGACCCTGTGGAAATACAGAAGATTATCAACACCTACTTCAAAAACCTTTACTTACATAGATTCAATAACACAGAAGAAATGGACAGATTCCTACAAACCTATGAATTACCAAAGCTGAATCAAGTAGAAGTAAAGCTGCTGAATAACCCAATTTCAGCTAATGAAATTGAAAATGTAATTAAGACCCTACCAACAAAGAAAAGCCTGGGCCCTGATGGATTCACTGCTGAATTCTACAAGAAATTTAGGGAAGACTTAATGCCAACACTCCTTAAACTCTTCAAAGAAATTGAAAGGGAAGTAAGTCTCCCTAACTCATTCCTGGAAACAAGTATTACCTTAATACCAAAACCAGAGAAATACCCAACCAAAAAATAAAATTACAGGCCAATCTCCCTAATGAACATAGATGCAAAAATCTTCAATAAAATACTGGTAAATAGAATAAAGAAAGTTATCTGAAAGATTATACACCACGACCAAGTGGGATTCATCCCAGGAATGCAGGGATCGTTCAACGTATGCAAATCAATAAATGTAATACACCATATCAACAGAGCCAAGGACAAGAACCACATCATCACCTCAATAGATGCAGAAAAAGCTTTTGACAAAATCCAACATCCATTCATGATAAAAACCCTACAGAAAATTGGACTAGGTTGTCTCTACCTCAACCTGATAAAAGTCATATATCATAAACCGACAGCCAACATCTTACTAAATGGAGAAAAACTGAAAACTTTCAACCTAAAATCAGGAACAAGACAAGGATGTCCATTATCACCACTCTTATTCAAAATAGTTCTGGAAATAGTAGCAAGAGCAATTAGGCAAGAGAAAGAAATAAAGAAAATAAGGATATGAAAGGAAGAAGTAAAATTATATTATTTGCATATTATATGATGCTCTACATAGAAGATCCCCAAAAATCCATTAGAAGACTTCTAGAAGTAATAACCAAATTCAGTAATGTTGCTGGATACAAGGTGAACAAACAAAAATCAATAGCATTCCTGTACACAAACAACAAAGTCACTGACAGAGAAATAAGGGAAACCACACCCTTCACTTTAACATCCAAAAAAGTGAAATACTTAGGAATCAATCTAACAAAGGAAGTAAAAGATCTATACAGTGAAAATTACATTATTCTGAAGAAGGAAATCAAAGAAGATTTCAGAAAATGGAAAGATATTCCCTGTTCATGGATAGGAAGAAGAAACATCATGAAAATGGCCATTCTCCCAAATTATTATGCAGATTTAAAGCAATCCCAATCAAAATACCACCTGCCTACCTCACAGAGCTAGAGAAAGCATTCCTGAAATTCATATGGAACCAGAGAAGACCTAGAATAGCAAAGGCAATTCTGGGCAACAAAGGTAAGGCAGGAGGCATCACAATCCCCAACTTGAAACTACACTATAAAGCTACAGTGATAAAATCAGCATGGTACTGGAATCAAAACAGACCTGAAGATCAATGGAATAGATTAGAAGATATAGCCACAACGACAAACACACTTAGCCACCTCATCTTTGACAAAGGGGCCAAACATGTACTTTGGAAGAAAGATAGCCTCTTTAACAAATGGTGCTGGAAAAACTGGCTTTCTATATGCCGTAAACTAAAACTAGATCAATGTCTCTCACCATGCACTAAAATAAAGTCAAAATGGATCAAAGATCTGAATATTTAAACAGAAACACTAAACTTACTAGAAGGCAAAGTAGGTAAAAATCTTGATGACATAGGAGTAGACAGAGAGTTCATGAATAAAAATCAAATTGCATGGGAAACACTTTCCAGAATCAACAACTGGGATCTCATCTTACTAAAAAGTTTTTTCAGGTCAAAGGAAATCTCCATCAGAGTGAAAAGAAAACCCACGAACTGGGAAACTATCTTAGCCAACTGTCTGTCAGACAAAGGACTTCTATCTAAAACATATAAAATTAAAAGAAATCAGGCCCCTAAAATTCAAGGACCCAATCCAAAAATGGGCATCTGAGATGAATACACACTTCTCAGAGAAAGAAATACAAATGGCAAATAAATACATGAAAAAATTTTCAACATCAATGGTCGTTTGGGAAATGCAAATTAAAACAACACTGAGATTCCATCTCACTCCAGAAAGAATGGCCAAGATTAAGAAATCCACCAACAACAAATGCTTGAGGGAATGTGGGGAAAAAGGAACTCTCCTCCACTGTTGGTGGGAGTGCAGACTGGTGCAACCACTGTGGAAATCAGTGTGGAGATTCCTCAAGAAGCTAGGATTAGAGATCCCATTCAACCCAGCTATCCCACTTCTGAGCATTTTCCCAGAAGAATTGAAAACATCATACCATAGTGATATTTGTGCATCTATGTTTATAGCAACCCAATTTGTAATAGCCAGATCTTGGAAACAACTCAAGCACCCATCAATCAAGGAATGGATAAAAAAGATGTGGTATTTTTATACAATGGAGCATTACTCAGCTATTAAGAAAGATTGCATTGAGACTTTTATAAGTAAATGGTCACGACTGGAGATCATACTCATAAGTGTGATAAATCAAACCCACATGTGTAAATACTGTATTGTCTCCCTAGTGTAAGAAACTGAAAAAGTATATATGATACAAAATCTACAATAAATACTATGTAAGGGTAAAAAACTGCTCAAAGAGCAAAAGTAATTGGGAAGAGAAAAGGGGGAAAGAGGGGAGGGAAAAGGAAAAGATATAAATCTGTATATATGTATATGTAAGATAACTAAAATGAACGTACTGCTAAATGTATTAGTTATTGAGAAAGAAGGATTAATACTCATATGGTTAGATCAGTTTTACACGTCTATATCTGTTAATGTAAACAAACATTTTGAAGATAACGATACACAATATTGCCACCATTATCAAGTTTCTATCATCCTGTTTCGTAAACCTATAATGTTACTGTTGTGCATTTACCCTAGTCGTTTGTTTGTCTCTTTTGCTTTTTGTCTTTTGTATATGTGCCTTTTTTTCTCTTAAATAAAAAGAAAAAAAGACATGAATAGACATTTCACCAAAGAATGTATATCATCATAATAAGCATATAACAATTCAACCTTTTGTGTCATTTGGGAAACACAGTTTAAAATGATACACCCCCTCCATACTTACTAGGGTGTCCATCAAGGAAAGAAGTGTATGTGTAAGTATAAATCTAATAAATGAAGTCCATTACTCAGGATAAGCAATGTGTACTAATAAAAGTGTGGAAAAATAAAGAAAGAAAGTAAGCATCAAATCAAGTGGTGGAATTAAAAAATGATGAGGTTCAAACATCAGTAATACCAAATGCTATGGAAAATGTACAGTAACAAAAACTAACACATAGCTAGTAAAAATGCAGTAAGCCACTTTGGAATATGGTGTGGCAGTTTCCCATTCAACTAAATATACTTTTACTTTACAATGCAGAAATTACCCAGATTTATCTAAATTTATTGAAAATGTATGTCCTCAAAAAATGTACACAGATTTACATGACAGCTTTCTCTATAATTACCAAAATTTGGAAGCAGCCAAGTTGTCTTGCATCAGGTGAATGCATAAAGAAAAAGTACATAGTCACATCCAGACAATAGAATATTATTTAGCACTAAAGAGAAATATGCTATCAAATCATGAAAAGATTTGAGAAGGAATCTTATTTATTTATTTATTTATTTAATTTTTTTTTTTTTTTTTTTTTTTTTTTTTTTTTTTTTTTTTTTTTTTTTTTTTTTTTTTTTTTTTTTTTTTTTTTTTTTTTTTTTTTTTTGGTACTAGGGATTGAACTCACGACCTCACACTAGCCAGACAGGCACTGTGCTGCTGAGCTATATCCCTGGCCCTAGAGAAGAAATCGTATTTAAAAATTATTACCTGGGAAAAAAAACTTGAAAAGTATACATACAGTATTATTTCAACTACATGACATCCTGGAAAAAGCAAAACTGTGGAAGCAGTTCACAACACAAAGTTTGCCAGGAATTACAAAGAAAAGGGGGAAAAATAGAGTACAAAGTATAATTATGGCAGTGAGATTACTCAGTATGATACAAAAATGGTGGGCATATGTCATTATGTACATGTGTACTCCCAGGGAAGGTACTGTGTAACTTCAAAAGTGAATCCTTATGCAAACTATGGACATTGCATGATAATGATTTGCCAGTGTCTGTCTGTTCATCAGAGTTTACATAAGCATTGCTCCAGTACTAGAGTTGACAGAGAGAAGGCCAAAGGTGGGGATGGATAGATGTGACAACTATCTGTACTTCCTCTTCAATTTTGCAGTAATCTGACACTGTTCTAAAGAATTATTTCTATTTTAAAATGGGAAAATAAAAATAAAAGTAGCATCCATTATTGAAAAAATGCTAATATCACATAAAGACTTTGCATAAAATGAAAGATTTCTAGTATCTAAAGTATGTAAATCTGCAAATCAATAAGCAAATAACTAATGATTCAAAAAAGTTTCAAGGATACAAAGGACCAAGTCAATGAATATGCAACACAAGTGGCTAGTAAGTCAATTAATTCAAGATTAATCTTATTAATAATCATAAACCACAAAATAAAATCACAATATGATTCAATTTATGTCGTTTAGATCATCAAAAATTAAACCTATAATTACCAAGTACTGTCAGATATGTGATTCAGAGGAGCTCATACATTACTGACCAAAGTGTTAATTAGTACAATTAATATAAACAGTAATTGTGAACATCTATTGCAGGGAGGCACATATCAGCTCAAATATGCTTCATTTTTCTAGGAATATGTACAAAAGAAAAACATCCCCTTGTATAAAAAAGACATTTGTAAGACTGATTCTAGCATTTTTTTAATAATGTAAAAAGATCTGCTGGAATTCCAAGAAAAGAAGAATTTACAGATCTATATTCCATAGATGGAGCTTTGTAAATTAAGGTAGCAGATGTCTTAAATTAATGTACTAGAATCCCACAAGTATTTTGAATGAAAAGCGAATTTGCTTATGGAAACTACCTATCACAAATTATTCGTTTGGATCTTGAATTTTAAAAGACTGCTATAAAAGGTGTTAGTAGAACAACTGCATACAATTGAACTTGAATGCTATGTTAGATAATTAAATTCCATTGTGGTTATATAGAAGTTCTTTGGAAACACAAGTAGTAAAGTGTGACTTTGTGAAATTCATATTGTTGACACAAATGAAGCCTTCCCAAAATACAAGTAGAATGTGTTAAATTCTCATTGCAATTGGTTATATTTTCACAAATACCTAGAAAATAGATTGCATTAGTCAGAGCCATATATTTCTCTGATGAACCCTAGCTATTGCATGTATATATAAGAATAAATATATCATGGGATTGGCTCACATGATTACAGAGGCCAAGATATCTTACTTCGGCTTCTACACACTAGAGAACCCGGAAAGTCAGGGAGTCATGTAGTCTGACAGCCAAAGGATCAAGACTATTCCAAAGGTAGTGTGAGATGCTCCTCCTCAAAAAAGATTGGCGTATCTCTGTGCTCTGGTTCTATTCAATGGGTATTTTTTTTTCCTCAGGGTGATGCCCACTCCCTGCCTGGGGGTGATGTTCTTTATTCTGTGTACCAATTCAAGCGTTAAATGCTTCTAGAAACATTTCTGAAGACGCACACACAGAGTTAATGTTTGACGAACTATCTGAACACCTCTCAGTTCAGTGAAATTGACATATAAAAGTAACCATCAATGAAATATTACATAAAGTGAAAAAGAATATATATATTTTTGGAAAATCTGTGTGCTCTACAAGTAGAAAATACTAAGGTATAAATTCATCTTTTGACTATCTGTCAAATCTGATCATGTACTTGTCCATAAAGAAAACCATGACTTATTCCAAAAATAAAATCTCCGGTAATATTCTATTAACATAATGCAGTGATAAATTGTATGACTAGCAGAAATAATAATGATTCTTAAAAACACATGGACCACATCAGACTTAAGAAAGTATTTTGATAAAACGAACTTCTAAGAAAAGGGTCAAGTAAGTGTAATTAGTTGTTTTTCATGAAGATATGCATATTCCTATAAAAATATACACATATCAGAAGTTGAAAAAATTGACACAAATATGTGAGTAATTTAAAAAAGTGTGAAATGAACCTGAAAAAATTTTGGAAATATAGAAGACTACTTAACCATATAGAATAACACTGAATAAGTTTTCATAAATAAGAACAGCAAGACAAAAACGGTAAAAATTAAAAATAATACAGAAGTTCAGCTTTTAATTTCTTTCTGTAAGTCACATTCTATAAAAAATCTTCATGGAATGAAATTGACTAGAAAGTTGGAAAAGATGTGCTCAAATGTTTTACAGTTTATAAATATTTTCAAAAAATAGATATATTGGTATCATATGCACAAAGCATAGTGTTTTTTAGAAAAGAAACAATAAAGTCCCAAAATGGAAATTCCATTACTTGGCGAAATGCTAAGGAACAAATATCATGAAATATTTATTACATAGGGAACAACAACAGCAACAAAAATAAGGTACGATGTTTACATATTTTTTTAAAAAAATCATTGCAGTAAAGGCTAGATGGCCACTAATTTCCCTCAAAATACTATTCCTTCCACTGATTCCCCTCCAGATACTATTCCTTCCTTTGAACACACCTTTTCCATCATTCTTGCCACTTTCTGGAGCAGCTCTGAAGGCCCTCTCTTGTGTCTTTAACTGCACTGTCATGACTGCCTCAATGTCCTGCATAGATTTAAAATATTTCCCTTTCACAATCATTCTAACTTTAGGGAAGACACAGATGTCAAACAGCACCTGATCAGGTGAATCAAGTGGCTAAGGACACACCATGCTGTCTTCAAGTTTGCTTTTCCATTGACTGGCACTGAGCAGCAGCATTCACTGTACTTTTTCAAATTTTGTTATTTTACTTCACTTTATTTTATTTTATTTTATTTTTCTTTGTCAGCTTTGGGTATTAAACCCAGAATTTAAAGCTTAGTAGGCAAGTGTTCTACCAATGGGCTGTATCTCAAGAACTTTGATCAAACTTTGTGAAGATACCCATGAAAGAGCACTTCCAGAACTGCTTTGGAGTTGCAAGAAGGATGAGATAAGTAGGTACGAAGCAAAGCAGGTAGAGATTATTTTGAGGGGGATTAATGGTAATTTGGCTTTTACTGTAGTGATTATCTTTTTTTTCAAATTCAAACATTTGCCATGTATTTTGATCTGTCTTGTAAGCACAGGTATTCCAAAACAGTGTGTACATCAATTTCAGGCAAGTTTAGATTTTAGAACATGCACAAACTATAGAAGGACAGGGGTAAACTGAAGGGCAAACCAGAGAGTAACCACATCTCATAAGGAAAGATGAAAAGAAAATATATCCTGTAACAAGCAAATGTCTGAGGAGACAGAATATTTAAAGGAACAAAGCAACAAAAATACTGAGTTAACTTTAGAGGGAAAGATAAAACCGAAAGCCATGAAAGAGTAAAGCCATGTATGTCTAAGTGAAAAAGTCTAATGAGAAAAGAGCTGCTCATCTTTCTTCTCTGTCAAACAAAGTGATTTTAAATAGAAAAGAGTGAACAAGAATTGTTTGAGTGGACTTAAATAACCTGAAATAACTGGGGGTGCCTGCGGCCTATGCATTTTCAGGTCCCCTTCCCTTTATGTAGCAAAGATAAATGACCACTAACCACCTATCTCCTCTCATCAATTCCCCTATTTGACCAATGACGCTCATTGTTGAGACAACTATCTGGAAGAGGATTTGGTTTTTATGTGTAACAAATTTATTTGAAGACCCAAATCTGTTGAGAAAATATCTTTACTCTTCTGCAATTTCTCCCATCAAGCATGACCTCTTTCTTCTCTTCCCGGCCCTATGTGATATCTCAGAAATAATCTCAGACACTAGACATATCTCAAACTAAGCTTTCTAGTATTTGTCATGGACTGAGACTCTGGCCTTGTCTGTATTAAAAAATAATTTCAACATGCAGTTGAAAGTCTTCATCTTTTCTCCAACACCTGGTTTCTGAGTCATGACTTCAGGATCTTCTATAAATAATAAGTCATGATCCATCTTCTGCTGTTTCTGATTCCTTGAGAATAGGATCAAAAATCAGGAGAGGCAACATAAAGAGAAAGGAGCAAGCGACAGGAGGTATTGGTGTCCTGTGGGATAAGGTTCAGATTTTGTATCTTTCTCAGGGGACACTGTAGAATTCTTTTAGAAGTTTCCCAAGAAATGTCATAGTTCATTGTTTCCTGAATAAAACATGAACCTTTGTGACTCAGACCCCTCAGCTCCTCTTTCTTACAACACGTACGGTACGGGAGTGTTCTGTCAGAAATCCCCATCCCAGTAATTCATCTCTTTGGGTAGCTTGGAATCATGTCTTTTTCTGTACCTTCTGCTACCTGAACCTACTCATCCTTGTCCTGGCAAACAGAGTAAGATTAGCTTGCTCCTCGGCCCTTCTCAGAACTTCAAGTTGTGAACTGTAGCTGCCAGCTTACAACTTCTTCAGAATTATGTAGTAGAGGTGGGAAGAAATCTCTCTATTAACCTACTCTCTGAACTTTAGGGATCTTGTGACTGTTTCTTCCAAGAATCTCACAGAGATTTCCTTACTGGTACTATGACAAGCTAAATAGGGAGATTGTAACTGAAGTGCCAGTCATTTTCTAAGAAATGAAAAAAACCCCTTGCCTCAAAATAATACCAAATGCCATTCAGTATTATGTTATCATCTATATATTTATTTCCATATCTTTACAGATACTTTCCAATAATATGAGAATGAAATTTTTGATGCTAGTTGGATTAATGTGAAATTCAGTCATTTTGAACTATATACAACTGTAGTTTATAACATGGACAGCTATTGACTAACTTCTTGTTCATTAGAAGTCTATACTCACCACTAAGGTGGCTGCATTTTTTTAATGTTAACTTTCTAATTTGAACAAATGTATATTCAAAGTTGTTGAGATTAGAGTTAAACTAACTTTGGATATTCAGAAAATTTCCTGGCTTTCAATGACTGAGCAAAATCCTTTTGGCTCTTTTTAAACCAGAATAGGAAATAAATACACTTCTAGCTTTAAGTTCCATTTGACCATAGTGCATTTCTGTAATTCAGAAACCACTGAATTTTAAAAGCTGAAATTTTCCATGAGTCCAATCCTTTCTTAGCTAAGATTAGTTCAAAAATTTCAACAAGATGTTTTCAATTATTTGAAAGCAAAACATTATGATAATGTTTCTCCTGAATTCATTAAGTATACATGTGGGTGGCTGCATTTCAATTACAGGGCATAATATTAAAGACAGTTTAGTAATTTTATATTACTGCATGAACAAGAAAGATGAGATGAATATATTTAAGAAATTAAAATAGGGAAACTTTCTATGGACATAACCATCCAAAGTCTTCTAAAACTAATATTAATAAGTATATAAGAAGAATATGTCAATAAATTGATTTATCACACTTTAAACATGTATTTACAGCAATTTCATAATATGTATTATATGTACATAGGGTTCTTAAAAGACTTCACAGTACAATCAACTACAAATTTTAGATCACCACTGTCCAGTAAAACTTTCTCCACTAGGGGGAGTGTTGACTATCTGTGCGGTCCAATTTGGTAGCCACTAGCACATGCGGCAAATGTGAATTTAAATCCAACCTGAGCAACTGAGTAATAGAAGGACTATTTTTTAAATTTTATTTAAACATTAGTTTATACCACCACATATGGCTAGTGGCTACCAAACTTTGCAGTTCAAGTGTATAATGAAAACCTCCTTTATAATCTCCTTTTATGTGCTTTTGCATCCTTGAAAATTACAATATTTTCCTTTCTTTAGATACACAACATGTTAAGAGACTCAAAGGCTAGTATTTCATTGTTTTCAAAATGGAATTGTGTGCTCACAAATTCGTGGTAGAAATAAAAGAACATCTCCCAATCATAGTTCTAAAAGCTTGCCAATGTATATAGGATATTGGCATCTTTGATCACTATGAAAAAAACAAAAACAAAAACTAATATCCCATTTAATTCCATGTTTCCAGACTTATGTAACTTTCAAATAGATATTTGCAAGTCAGAAGATTATCACATGAAACATCTCATTTCCCTGCCTCCACCTCCCCGTCTTTACATAAATTTCCCTGTGTGTTTTTTTGTGTATCTATAGTTTATTAAAGTGGAAATATAGTAAGGTAGAAAAGTTTCTAACATTAGGAAAATATAGACAGCTTGCCTCTTCGGTGACACATGCGCTCTCTACAGGGGAACTTTGTAGCGCTGAGTTGCAAAAGATTCCACACTCAGCCTGCCCTTGGGACCGTCTCTCCTGCTGCATCTCCAAAGATGAATGTTTT
>RJWM01034967.1:0-19298 GCA_004363535.1 Dasyprocta punctata | reverse complement strand
GGAGGAGTAATCAAAGAGAAAGAAGCGCCACGCGCAGGAAGGGCGGGCCAGCACGTCGGGAAGCCTTTCTAGACCTACCCAGGCGCTGTTCTCTATATTCTTCCGGAAATAAAGGAAACTGGGAGCAAGAGAGATGCGTGGAGCTAGGAAGAGGCATCGTGCTGTGGCGCTCTGGCCTGACACCGAGGGCCTCTCGGTGACTTCGGAGGACCTGGTGGGCCGGGTAGTGGTGGTGAGGAGGCGGGGCTGGCCGGTCTAGTTCTGTCCTCGCTGCTTGCGTTTGTTTAGATTCACGGGTGCCTTCTTTCGCGCTGAACTCCCAAGCGCAGCCAAAGCTCGGAAGTTCTGCTAGATTTCCAACCCGAAATCACTTTGCTACAACTCAATCTAGAGCACCCTATATATTTACCTTTTTGGTTCAGCTTCTACGGACCCCTGGATGGCCCTTCCCTGACCACCGGCTCAACCTCTCCCGCCAGGGAGGGGCAGCTTTTTTCTCCACGAGACAGTTTCAGCTGGCCCAGCGGTTTCGATGTGAGGGAGACACAAGGTACAGGGGTCTCAGGGATCGCGTCCCAAGGGCCCGGCTTGAGGGGTGGAATGGAGGGAAGGTGGGTGACAAACTCCTGCTAGAGACAGACCCAGAGCTAGAAATTCAGAGGAGGAAGAATGGAGACTTCGTGGGTGCGGGGATGGAGACTTGAGAGTGAGAGGAAGAATAAGGGGATGGGGGCCCAGAGAGAGGTGGAGACATAGAAAAATGGTGACCCGGGGTCTGCCCAGACTGTACCCAAATTCTAATCTTGGCTTTGCTACTATTAGTGGTGTGACCTTGGCCAAGTCACTCTCTGTGCTGTACTTTTCCATATTTAGGAAAAAGGAATGATAATAGATCTGGATGGTTTCCAGACTTATACAGGTTAATAAAATTCCTCTTGGGCAATATTTTTCCAATAAGTGCTCAACAGCGCTTTGCCTCGTTAGTAGCACTTTTTTTTTGACAGAACCAGATGGACTGGTTGAGGCAGTAACCAAACTGTCTCATTTCACTCCTCCACAGAGCCTAAGCCAGGGTTGCAGCACAGTGAAACCCGACTCCCTTGTGCATTCCAGACCACCATCCTATGGCCTCAGACCCAGGGCCAAGGTCTGTTGATGTAACAGGACAGAGGACCACAGATGAACCGGCACCTTGAATCAGAAGAGCAGCGGAACCAGGTAAAGGTTCATCTGAAAGCCAAGGTCGTTGTTCTGTGGGGCTACATCACCTGACACCTTTCCATCACTGGTCTTGGACCTCCTCTTCAGCCTGGAGTGAATAACTTTTCTCTGCATTTTCCAGACAGGGCAGGGGTTTCATAGAGTCATGCAGCAAGCCCACGTGACCTGGAGGTCCCCTTCCCCTTTTCTTTCTCCATCTGCTTCCGTTCCATGTTCCCTTTTCTCTTACTTGATGACTCAGAGAAATCTCGCTTTTTTTGATCAGGGCTTTCTTTGTTCCAGGGCTCTAAGCTCAGTTGCTCTGTTCCCTTGCCTCAGTCTTCCTGGGGTTCTCTCACTTACTCGGTCTGCGTGAGCTGTTGCTGTGGGATGGATGTAAGATATATTTGTTTGGCAATAAGTGAATCGTTCCTCTGTGTGTGTGTGAGTGAGAGAGAGAGAGAGAGAGAGTATGTGTGCGTTCGCCTGTGTGGTACTCAGGATTGAATCCAGGTTCTACCACTGACTACATCCCCAGATGTTTTTTGTTTGTTTGTTTATTTGTTTGAGACAGGGGCTTATTAAGCTGGCTAGGCTGGCCTTGAACTTGTGATCCTCCTGCCTTAGCCTCTCAAGTGCAATAACTGAAATCGCAGGCATGTGCCACCACCCCTGGCTCCACTTGTCCAGCTTGTCCCTGTCTCATTCTGCACATGTGTCGCAGCAGTTCTGTCTGACACTAGATCTTTGCCTGTCTTTGCCTGTGTGTCTTGTGTCAACATTCTTCCCCTTTCATCTCTGAATTCTTCTCAGTTTCTGACTTCGAACATTCTTTCCCTTCCTCACCCCTGGCCTAGAGGGTTCTCCCTTTGTGTCTGTCCTGCTATGTGGTTAGTCATTTCCTGGCCAGATGTTTATCTCATGCTGCCTCTACTCTGGTTGGAATCCAGAGTAAATAGTGAATTAATGAACCTGTCCAGAATGTTTATTCCAGAAATGTCTATCCTAGTCTGTTTTTGTCATTTTCTGGAATTTCTTGTGCCCTTACCTTCCACTTTCTCACCCCCACTGTTTTTGTCTGTTAGGGTTTCTCTGCTTTTCTCTGTGCCTGGGTCTTATAACTGTCTGAAAGACACCTCACCCGTCCCGTTACCCTACCCTAACACACTTATGACCTATCTTTGACTCTGCTATTCTGGGTCTCTGCCTTGCTTTTTGTCTAAGTTTATTACTAACTCGGGTTGCTTATCTCTGGGCCTCTCGCTGTGTTAGGGTTCTGTCTCTGCAGCTAAAGACCTCCTATTCCACTCCCCTTTTCTTTTCAAACTCAAGGGATGGGCTGCCAGGACCACTTGCCCTCAACAAAGAAGGCGGCACGAACGTTGTTTGCACAGGTGTGATGCCATCTGGGCTCTATCTGTGCCCTCACTTACCATGGCGGCAGGCCTCCAGAAGCGCAGTGCACCGCCCAGTTCCTGCGCTCCTTGGTAGCGTAGCAGGATTGAGCGCTAAACTCGCGAGTCGTCTGGCCCCGCCTCCGCACACTCTCATTGGTGCGATACAGGCCGGCTACACAACCATTGGCTGAGCGGATGCACACCCTCCCCCCTACCCCAGGTCTGATTGGGGACGATCGTGCAGACTTGAGGGGGCTGCCCAAAGGAGCACCGGGCGAATGAGGAGGGTGCGAGGGTACGGGCAGGGACCCGAGCGTGTACGTGTATGTGTGTTGGCGGGGAACGACAGGCGAACCAAGAGGAACGGACACCCAGGCCTGCAGCTCGAGTGCTGGGGTGGGAGATGGAAATGGAAAACCAGGACCAGGCATCCGGGGATGAAAGCCCAGGCCCAGAAGTGGAGTAGCGACGGAGGCCCAGAGGCAGTGACTTAAGCTCTGGTTTGGCAGTTTGTGGGTGGAGGGCCAGGCCCAAGGTTTAGGTGTCCAGGACAGAACCCCAGGACCAAGAACGGAGGTTGTGAAAGTAGGGCTGTGTGCCTGAGCCTGATTTGAGGTTCTCAGGGCCTCGGGGAGCCTGCCGGGGCGGGGTGGGAGTGTTGGGTAGCAGAGGCCACTCCTGAAGGCGAATCCACTGCTGGGGTGGGTGGGGGGAGGGTGTCCGCGGCAGGTGAGAGGCTAGCCGGGGACAAAGGTGAGCCGGAAGAGGTGGGTGACAGCTGAGCAGAAGGGCCCATGGGGAGGCTCTAGCTGTTTCCTGGAGAGCAGACAGCATTCACCCAGGTCAGTGCTCAGAGACAAGTTCTCAGCCCCGTCCTCTTCTCACCCCTTCACGAGGCTCCCCTCTGACCCCTTGGTTTCCATGTCCCATCCCTGCCTCCCACCTCTCCTCTGTGTCCTAAGCGTTCATTGCCTTTCTATTTTGGGTGAGAAACTTACTGTCTGTCGTCAGTGTGGTTTCTTCTCACTGAAGCACTTCATCTCTGCCCAGTGTTTTTCTGCCCTCTTTCTGTGCTGGGGTGTCAGCAAAACTACTCTCTTCACCTGCGGGTGACTCGGTGTGCACGTGGGGTTCCTTTACCCAGTTCAGCCTGTTACTTCTGGTGTTATTTCCACACTCTGATTCCCTTCTGTGCTTTATTTTTCCCCAAAGCCTTATCATCACCCAACACATTCAGTAGTTTACCGTCTCATCCTGTCTTTCTGTCTTCTGATTAGAATGTAAACCCTGTGCAGGCAGGGATTTTTGTCAGTTTCCTGTGTGCACCATGACTGATACACAAACGGTCCTGCATAGCTATGTGGGGAAGCAATGAATGACTGTTTATATGTCTAGGCCTCTCAGGGTGCTGGCCTTCCTGTGCAGCCGCCTATGTCCTCCAAGTCTCCACACCTGCCCGAGCCTGTGTGTCTCTGGTAGTCCCTTCCCATCTGCCACTGCCTCGTTGTCCTCCCACAGTTCCCGCCTCTCCTTCCATCTCCCAATCTCCAGAAAGGGACCTGGACTCTGACCTTTCCCTCCTCCCTCTCCACAGAGACCGGAGCAGCAGGTCACCAGGAGTTGGGGCCGAAAGCCTAAGAGAGCCCTGGACAGGGCCGAGGCCATGGCCCCCTCACCAGCACCACTGGCTGCCAGCACCCCGCTCTTGCATGGCGAGTTTGGCTCCTACCCAGCCCGCGGCTCACGATTTGCCCTCACCCTCACATCACAGGCCCTGCACATACAGCGGCTGCTCCCAAAGCCTGAAGCCCGGCCCCGGGATGGCCTTGTCCCGCTGTCTGTGATCTCAGGCTGCTGCACTCTGCGAAGCCACAGTCCCTCAGACTCAGCAGCCTACTTGTGCATCTATACCTACCTGCGGGGCCGGCGCGGGGGCCGCCGCCGAGCTGCCCGCACCTTTCAGGCTGATGGGGCTGCGACCTATGAGGAGAACCGTACAGAGGCCCAGCGCTGGGTCGCTGCCCTCATGAGTCTGCTCCGAGGATTGCCACTGCCTGGGGAAGAGGGTGAGGCCCCAGGCAGCTGCTCTGGCCTGCAGATGGGCCTCCCTCCAGGGACATCTCTGTGTGGGTTTGTATTGAGAGAGCAGGACACAGATAGGGCTGGGCTACAAAAGGAACAGAAACACAGGCAGAGAGAAAGGAATTGTCAGCTGCTCCCCGGCTCGATGCTGTGTCTGTCCCCATCCCCTCCCCAGTCTTGACCACAGACAGATGAGTCAAGCTCCCTGGCACTGACAGCAGTAGACTGAGACAGGAACAGTCACCACCCCATGTGATGGGTGCCAACACAGATAGCTGAGGCTCCCGGGGAGCCCAGAGATGGCATCTTAATACATGTGGAGGGTCAGAGAAGGCTTTCAGGCGGAACCTTCACAGTCCCCAGGGTCCTCCAGGGCTCCCCATCTGGTGAGCTTTCCTTAGGCCGCTGGGGTCCTGCTGGCTGCCTGGGGCTCCTAAGGGGTGGTGACAGTGAAGGAACCTGATCCTGGGTAACAGGTGTTCCAGGTCACAGCACCTTTTGTCTTTCTCATGAATATGGGCCCAGAGGGCACGTGGTATCACACCCAGCCTTGTCTTTGTCCCAGCACTCCCCAGTCCCATAGGGGCTGTGTGAAGGGACTGTTTTCAGGCTGAGGGGCCTGGGTCTCCGGCCTCTGCAGACCCTGCCCTCTCTCTGCAGAGATCACCCCTGAGCTCCTGCCACGGCCACCCCGGTTGCTGCTCTTGGTCAATCCCTTTGGGGGACGGGGCCAGGCCTGGCAGTGGTGTGAGAACTATGTGCTGCCCATGATTTCCGAAGCCGGGCTGTCCTTCAACCTCATTCAGACAGGTACGGGCAGGGGCATGGGAAGCGGGGCATGGCTAGGACTCCTGGGGCCTGGAGAGGGGTGTGGCAGGGAGAGAGAGCTGCCTAATCTGCTGGTTTGCCCCTTTAGAGCGACCAAACCATGCCCGGGAGCTGGTCCAGGGGCTGAGCCTGAGCGAGTGGGATGGTATCGTCACCCTCTCAGGAGATGGGCTGTTGTATGAGGTAGCATGGGAGCTCCTGCCCTTAACCCTGAGCCCTGGGGGACCAGAGAGGTGGGAGCTGGGCCCCAAGCAGCTGGTCTCCTGCCCTCCAGGTGCTGAACGGGCTCCTAGATCGCCCAGACTGGGAGCAGGCAGTGAAGATGCCCGTGGGGATCCTCCCCTGTGGCTCGGGCAACGCGCTGGCTGCAGCTGTGAACAGGCATGGGGGGTAGGTTGGGCACTCCTGTTGGGGAGGATGAGGGCACATGAGGGGAGGAGTGAGTCGTCCTGGGGTAATGTGGACCCTGTGTCTCCCCTTCAGCCAAACCCACTATCGGTTCAGGAGATCAGCCTGGTTGCAGGATGCTGCACCACCAGCTCTGGGCACCACGGCCTGTCTCATTCGCAGCTCTGCCCCAGCAGCTAAAACTGTGTGGTGTGCAGACCTGCCTGCAGTGGTGGTTCAGAGTCTGGAGGTGGCCACTTGGCTGCACTGGGCTCTGGGACATGGCGACCCTGGTCTCAGTGTGGTCTCCTTCCCCATTTTTGTCTCACCACCCTGTGCTCCAAGTCTCTCACCAGCCCCATTTGTTCTTTCTTACCCTGGCCATCCATCCTGGGCCATGAAGGTTTCCACCTGCCCTGGGCCTGGACCTGCTGCTTAACTGCTCCCTGCTGCTCTGCCGAGGTGGCAACCACCCTCTGGACCTGCTCTCTGTGACACTAGCCTCAGGCTCCCGCTGTTTCTCCTTCCTGGCTGTGGCCTGGGGCTTTGTGTCAGATGTGGACATCCAGAGCGAGCGCTTCCGAGCCCTAGGCAAAGCCCGATTCACCCTGGGTACCGTGCTGGGCCTTGCTGCGTTGCGCACCTATCGTGGACGTCTTTCCTACCTCCCTGCCCCTGTGGAGTCAGCATCACCTGGCCCTGCCCATGGCCTGCCCCGGGCCAAGTCAGAGCTGACCCTGGCCCCGGCCCCGGCCCCACCTGTGGCACACTCCCCATTACACCGCTCAGTGTCTGACCTGCCCCTGCCCCTGCCCCTGCCCCAGCCTGCCCTGGTCTCTCCCGGCTCGCCTGAGCCCCTGCCTGTGCTGTCCCTTAATGGTGGGGTCCCAGAGCTGGCTGGGGACTGGGGTGGTGCTGGGGAGGCTCCACTGTCCCCAGACCCACTCCTGTCCTCGCCCTCCGACTCCCTCAAGGCAGCTCCACTCTCTCCCGTCACAGAAGGTCGCCCAGAAATGCCAGGAGCCTCTGGGCTCCCGCCCCACACCACTGCTGCACCAGCAGCTTCTACCGAGGGCCCACAGGACCATCTGCTGCCTCCGTTGGGGAGCCCACTGCCCCCAGGCTGGGTGACTCTGGAGGGAGACTTCGTGCTGGTGTTGGCCCTCTCCCCGAGCCACCTGAGTGCTGATCTGCTGACGGTCCCCCACGCGCGCTTTGACGACGGTGTGGTGCACATGCTGTGGGTGCGGGGCGGAGTTTCACGGGCCATGCTGCTGCGCTTATTCCTGGCCATGGAGCACGGGAGCCATTTAAACCTGGGCTGCCCACAGGTTGGCTACGCACCGGCCCGTGCCTTCCGTCTGGAGCCGCTCACGTCCCGCGGCTTGCTCACGGTGGATGGAGAGTTGGTAGAGTACGGGCCGCTGCAGGCGCAGATACACCAGGGCCTCGGTACACTGCTCACGGGGCCTCCTGGCTGCACGGAGCAGGGACCCTGAATCGGCTGGGAATGCGCCAGGGGCAGGACCTGGGCTGTGCGGCCTGGCTGCTACAGTTGGGGCGGGTCCCTCCAAGTGCAAGGGTCCGGGGCCCGCCATCAGGGAGCCGAAAGTGCTGCTGGAGGATGGCCCGAGCTCCGGCGGCTTCCCCTGGGTAGTGCCTGACAGGTGAGGGCCATGTTTGCGCTGCTCTCCCCGGTGGGACTCCTTGTAGGTCCTCACTTTGCCTAAGGCTCTACAGCCAGTCGAGAACGCTGAGGGCGGAGCCTGCCTCACATCGCCCAATGACCGGGCCTGGAATGTATGAGCTAGGGGAGGCCTTAGTTAATTGGCCAGGCAGGCCCGGGTCTTGCCCTATCCACTCCGGTGCCTCCACCTAACTGGCCAATCAGCCTAAGAGGGGCGGGTCCCCGGCTCAGATTTGCACTAATACCGTACACCACCCCCCGCGGGTGGGGGCGGGGAAATTCACTTATGTGTCCTGTGCATCCTCCGTCCCCAATCTAAAACGCAATTGAAAAGGTCTATGCAATAAAGGCAGTCGCTTGATTCCTAGACCTTTGCCCCTTCCTCCATCCACAGCCCACTACACCTTCCAGTAGCTGCTGGCTTTTGCGTTAAGCCGCCAGGTCTGCTCGCCGGCTGCAGCCAGTGTAACCTACCGGCCTCTCACAGGGGCCAGTAGCTGCCTTGCCCCCCACAACAGCTGGCTCTGGGGTTGTCAAGATTTATTCAGGATCGTGTTAATGGTGGCGGTGGGTAGATGGGGTCCCCGACGTGTCCGGAGCACACATGGGACCCTCCCCGCTCCCGCAAGGGAGGGGGGAGGCTCGCTTTTTCTTAAAAATATAAATGTATTTATCAGCATCATCATGTCCCTGGGGCACCCAGCTGGCCAGCCTGTGGGCCACAGGGCGGGGAGGGAAGAGGCGTCAGGGCGCAAGTCTGCGGTGGGGAGAGGAAAAGGGTTCTCACAGGGCCCCATGCTGAGCCTGGTAGCGGGACAGCACGGCGCGGTAGTGTGACAGCTCCTGCCGCACGGCCACCACCTCCTGCCGCAGCAGGGCGTTCTCCTTCTCCAGGAAGGCGGCCCGCACCGTTATCTGGTTCTCTTTGAGCCGCCGGGCATCACGAGACCTCTTGGCTGCTTCGTTGTTCTTGTACCGCCGGCTCCAATACTTCTCGTCCTGGGGGCGTAGGGGTGGGAGGGCACTGAGGTTCAGTGAAAGAAGGGAGGAGCAGCTTCTAAGACATACACCCACACAGACTCGCCCTGCCTTGCTCAGCAGGAGGGACCAGGGATACCCCATCTCTGCTGGGACGGGATGGGTATCCTAGCACCTGCCCTTCTGGGGCTCCTAAGAAAAGCTAAGGTATGAGACAGAATCCCCCCACCTCCAAGCAATTCGGCTTGAAGTCTCCAAAGCAGACACCAGCCCTCCCCACTCAACAGTGGGCCCCGCAGCTCACCCTGACTTGCTAAAGAAGCTTGTTCCCTAGCAACAGAGCCTCCTGAACGTTCATCCCAGTGAAGAGCACTGCCCTATCCATCACCTTTCCAGATCGTGGTTGCTAAGGAAAACTTAGGGCCCCTAATGATGGCGTTTGGTGTCTCATAAAATCCTTCCAGAGCTGGGCTCTCTACTGACCTGGTTGCCAAGGCAACCCCATCCCTCCTCAGCAAACAAAAGTGAGATCTAAGTGGTCCCAGTCATCCTGGGCAGTCTCTTGACATGCTGGCCCTCAAGTGAGGCCAGGGAGCTGCCTCTTCCCTGGTTGACAGAGGAATCAACTCTTAGCCAACGTACCCGTCCCACAATCTCCCCAGAGGGTTATATATCTAGGGTCCTCCAAATGTGGTATTTCTTGTACTTGGTAACAAGGATTACCCAGCTCAAAAAGATGCTTCCTTCAGCCCCCATCACCATTTAGTTACAGCATAATTCCTGATTTCTAGGGCACATCCAGTCCCTAGCACCTTGGTCCTGCAGCAGGAAAAACCTCTGATCTATACTGAGCTGCTACGCAGGTCCTAGCTGCTGCGAATGGCCAAGACAGAGACCTGTGAGAGCACCCCTTGCTAGCAAAGACTCCAGTGCGGCACAAACAGAATGCCCGAGCCACCAACAATCAGAAGATGGCCCTGATTGCTACTGGGAATCTCAGACATCTCACTAGTGAGAAGTCCAGGGCCTGCAAACCCTGGCAAAGTCTACATCCTAGGCAGAAGCAGTCAGTCTGAAGACATCCCAAACTGGAAGAGAAAAAGCCTCAGCCTGGCTGGCTGCTAAGGGAATTTGGAACTTGAACCCTGTGCCGCTGAGAATTCTGGGCCCATGGGATCAACCAGACCTAGCACGGCTGGCTGAGTCTACAGCTCACAGTGATGCTCTTTGTAAATCTCAGGCCAAAGTCCCTTGCCCCCCAGTGCCCCTTGGCCAAGGACTCATCCTTGCCTGCAGGGTAGGACAGCTTAAGAGCTCATGTCAATGAGAAGCCCAGGGCATCCCTGGCACTGGCCGTGTCCTGGCCGTGCCTGTGCTGCATGCATTAGTACTCACCTTCTGCTCCTCTGGCACCTGAATTTTCCTTGCTTTCTTCATGATTGGCTGTGGCTTAAGTTCCTCCTCGGAGAAACGGTGTCTCCGAGGGTCAAAAGTCTCATGGCCTGGAATGCTTGACAGGGCAAGATCAGCTGGGTCGGGTTCAAAGGTCATCAGCACCTCTACTGTGTCTGGGTCCACAGGACTGGGTGTGTCCCGAGACGTCAGGCCTTGGGGAAACACAGTGTATCACACGAAGCATATCTGTTGGGCAGCAGGTCCCCAGAGCCTACCCCTGCTCAGGTAATTACCCAGCACACAGCAGCCCATGTGGAATCTAACATAGAGCCTTGCCTATTTGGCATCAATCTCTGTAACATAAAATATAAAGTTTCCCCAGGCTGTAAAGATGCTTAGATATCACCAAGCCAACTCCACTTTTACAGACAGGGAAACTGACACCCAGTCATAACTGACTGGTCCTGAGTAACATGAGAATCACGTAATAGTTTCTAAAACTTCAAGACTAACCAGGCGAGAAGGCATATGCCTGCAATCCAGCACTCAGGAGCCTGAAGCAGGAGGATTGCAGTTTGATTCTAGCTTGGGCTACAGAACAAGTTCTAGACCAACCTGGACTGATTAGGGAGATGCTGTCTCAAAAACAAATCAGTGAAGGGTTGGGGATATAGCTCAGCAGCACAGCGGCTGCCTGTCAGGTGTAAAGTTGAGAGTTTGATCCCCAGTAAAAAAAAAAAAATGCTGTAAAAACTAAATCAATGAATGAAATGAAACTTTAACCCAGTCATGGTGGCATAGACCCACCACTTGGGAGGCTGAGGCAGGAGGATCTCTGCTAGGTGGATGTCAGCCTGGGGTATATAGTGAAACCTGTCTCAAAAAGGTAAAAAATAAAAATAAAACTTAAAAGATTCACAGTGGTCTTTCCCTTCCCGTAGTCTAACTTGAGAACTATTTCCTAAATCACTGACCAAAGCTTAGACCCCAGGCTGTGCAGAGAACTGGATTGAAAAATTAAATGACTGTTATTCGCTTGGAAGGGTTAGGGTAGAGAAATGGAAACGGTTCAGAGGTTCCAAAAAGTTGGTTTGCGAGGAGGTATCTATGCCTTTAAGCACTAGCAAACCGAGGCCAGCTGAGGACACAGGTTCGGCCGAGTCACGTGCCACTGCCTGCTTCCCTCTGCCCCTCCCCCGCCTCACGTTCCCAGCCCCGCCCCCTCGCGCGTGACAGCGCGCAGCACCGAGGAGGGAGACGGGACTCACGTGGCGCGGAGTGTGCAGCTGGGAAACGGAAGACCCTGCTTCTGCCTGGAGGTCAGGCCCGGGGCAGGTGCACCCAGCAATCTCGGGCCTGTGGTCCGACCAGGAAGATCCCCAGGGTCCCCTATCCTCCTGCTCCTTCGGGTCTCCGTGCCACACTCTTCTGAGTGCAAGGATCCCGGGCCCCCGATCCGAGGATCGTTAGAGAACACCCTGCCCCACGATTCTGAGATCCTCGGCCCCTCTCAGGAAAACTAAAGGAGATCGGGAAGGATCCAGAACCCAAATTCGCTCTGTAGAACTCCAGGACCCGGGGCTGCGGCACCCCTAATGGGGAACCCCCGAACCTAGACTGCCAGTCCCTGTCCTGACGACACAGAAATGTGCCCAGCCCTGCCTTCTGCAACTTCACAGGTGTTGGAGTTAGGGTCCCAGCCCAGTTCCACCGATTCTGGGCTCATCCCTGTAAATAACTTCGAGTTCCAGGTTTCCTGTCCCGGCTCCAGGAAAGTCTGGACCCTTTGTTTCCATTTTCCACAGACAATTCCACGATCTCTCTCGGGAGGAGTCCTGCAATTCGGAATCCAGAGTCTCCTCCGGGAGGATTCAGGAGACTCAGTTCCTGACCCGCTTGCGAGCTCAGAATCTGGACCCGTCTCTGCGAAAAGAGCTGGGGCTCTGCCCGTAGCCAGGGTCCCACGGTCCCGGCTAGCAGAGCCACGAGCCCCGCCCTCGGGAGCGCCCCGCCCCGCCCCTCCGTCGCACCTGCGCGGTGGCCGCCGGCGGCCCCCAGGGCGGGCCGGGCGGGGGCGTGCCCGGGCGAGGAGCGCGGGGAGGCCGAGCCGCAGGAGCCGGGCCCGGGGGAGGCCGCGGGTGTGCGCGCGGGCGAGGGCGAAGGCGACGGCCCGCCGGGGGGCGGCGGGCTGGGCGGGAGCCCGTGCTCCAGCAGGAAGGCGTCCAGGTCCACGTACTCCACGTCGCCGAAAGGCAGCGTACGCTCCCACAGCAGCGGTGCCAACAGACTCGGGCCAGGCACGGCGCCCGTACGTCCCCGCGGGGACCCGCCGCCTCCCACCGCCCCAGCGGGGGCATCCGCCGGGCCCACCGTCTCCAGGCCCGGCCCCGGCACCGTGGCTGCGGGCGGAGCCGCCTTGCGCTCTTTTTCCTTCAGGAGACCTGCGGGCCAGGGAAACAGGGGCGGGGTGGAGAAGGGGTGCAGGAGAACGGACCCCCGAGTCGGAGAGAAAGTGTAGACACGCACACGGCGGCGATCCAGAGAGGGGATGAGGGATGACAAGGACCCAGAGAGAGGAGGGAACAGATACAAAGGGTGAGAGAGACCCAGAGAGGAAAAGGACAGAGACGTTCAGCGATGGGGACAGAAGCCCAAAGAAAGAGGGACGGAAGTTGAGAAAGAGGGGAGCAGGTAGGTGGAGGGTTGGGCAGGTGAGAGAACAAAATGACAGCTCTGTGATTGCTGCGATCCCCCTTCACCCCCACCCCCGTCCCCCACGCCAGGAAGCGAAAGGAAGGGGCTCTGCTCCACAGGCACATTCCTCATCCCCGGGTGCCATGTGACCCCGCGAGGCCCCGCCCAAGCCCGTGTCACCACCTTGTGAGCCTCCGACACACCCCCTCCCCTCTCCCCAGATCCAGGGGTCCAAGCTACCAGGCCACAAGCGGAGGGGGCTGGGTGCTCCGGGAGCACAGAATGCGAACCTGCACAGTGTGGCCTGGACCCCCAGGGGTCGAGGGGCCTAACCATCTGGGCGACTGAGGACAAGCTGGGGAAGACGGACCCCAGCACGCGAGCAGTGTCTGTGCACCCCACCCCCGGCCCCTGAGACCCTTCGAGAGTAGGACTGAACTCACAGCTGGCCGGCTCTCTGGGCTTGCTGGTCCCTTGCAGGAGGCTCCGCAGCCCCAGCAGCGCTCCTCCGCCGGGGGGGGCCCCGGCCGGGCCGCCCAGCAGCAGGGGAGCCGGGGTCCTGTCGCTCAGAGGCCGCGCCATCGCCGGGCACCTGGCCCCAGGTTCATGGGCTCATGGAGAGGCTCGGGCTGGCTCGCCGGGCACCCGCACGCTCCTGAGGCTCGGGCGAGTGTCTGCCCAGGGTTGGGCGCGCGTAGCTTACAAGCCTCCAGTATCCAGAACGCTGCAAATCCTAGGAGCGCCAGGGATTCGCGATCTTTGTTGCAGAAATGTGCGAGTCGAGAAAGTCCCGGGAGATCATACAGTCTGGGCGAGTGGGTGACCAGATCGGGCGGCCGGCTCTTTAAAGGGGGACACAGGAGCTCCTTCTTACAAGGTGGGCGAGTCTGGCTCTTACAAAAATTGCAGCTCTCGATAGAGGAGGCGCTTTGCAATCTGCACCCGAGAGGTGTGCGCGGTGGGGCGGAGGAGGGGCAGGAGGAGGCGGCCGCTTTGAGGCGTGGCCAAGGCAAACTTCTTTCGCGGAAAAAAATGCAAACCAAAACACCGGACGCCACAGCGCGTGCCCGCCTCCCGGCCCCCGCCTGCTTCGGCCCTGCACCGCCCTCCTCCTCGGCCATGCACCCCTGCCGCGTGCCTCCCTCTGGCTGCAGACACGGGCCAATCGTGTCTCGGCCTCTTGAGACGCCCAGCCAATGGGGGCCCGGGAACAGCCAACCCCAGGAGGGCGCGTGAGGGGCTCAGCGCCTGAAGTTGTCTTGCCTTTTGGAAAGAGGCGGGACACTGACCTACATTTGCCCAATGGGAGGTGGTTCTGGGGGCGGGACCGTGACCCAATTGTGTCCAATGAGGTAGACGAAAGGGATAAGCACATGGCCCGGCGCGTGCTGCTTGATAGGGTGGGGCGGGCTGGGGAGGAAAGCAGTGCCTCTTAAAGGAGCCACTTATCCAAATGATTGTTTTAGCAATGATTGTTAGGAAGCAGGGAGCCAAAACACCAAGGGGCTGAGACCTTGCAAAAGTCAGATTGGTTTAGGGAAGAAAGCTGTTAATACCCAAATATTTCCCCGTTGAGCCTTAGAAGCAGACCACCGAAAAAACAGGAAGTATTATCTCTTTAATAGCTTTGTTTTTGGGGTGACTCCCCTCCCCTTGCAGACAGGCTCGGGATGGGCGGCGCAATCCTCGGTGGCGAACCTCAGCGACCCTGAGGGGCACCATCCACTGCAAAAGAAGACGCCGGTGGGGCTGACTGTCTAGTGTGGGCGGTGCAGGGGCAGTGCAGGGGAAGGGGGCGGTACCGCGCAAGGGCGTACCACAGGAGCTTCCAAGGGGGAGACGGGATGTACCAAGTTGAGAAGCTGGGGGAAATAAATCTGGACAAAGTCATAGAGGGACGACAGGAAAGTGGAATAGGGACGACCTGATTGGCATTAGGCTAAACTACCTGAAGATATTCACCGGGCCTGGGAGTCTGGACTGTACCCTGTTGTGATGTGACCCTTAGCTCTCTGGGCTGAACCACGGCAGGCAATAGGGAGGAAAAGGGATCGTACCATGTGGATTCTCAGTAAGGGGGGGCTGTCAGACTTTGGGACCCATAGGATCGTACCATGGAAACGAAGGGGAACCAGATTGTGCCACTTTGGAAAGTCACAGTAACAGAAGGCAGAGGACAGAAGGGACAGTACCTATACCTCAAGAAAGCTAGAAGGCTCGGGTTATATACACCAAGTTGCAAATCAGTGAAGAGGAAATTGTCTTGGCGGGAGGTGGACTGTACCACTTTGATACGAAGGGGAAAAGGACAAGAGTGAGCGCTCGGGCTAGACCACACAGAAGTGGGGGGGACTGGATGCTATTGAGACGCGGTGGGGAGACACAGAAGCAAATTAGACCAGGACGTGAAGGGGCTGCAGACTGGACCATACCATGCAGGCGGTAGTTGGGGCCTCGGCAGCGTCTCTCCGGGTGCCGGGGGTCCCTGTTGCCCCTCAAGGCCCTGTGGGCTAAAGGCTGCAGAGGCCGGCCGTTCCCGCTGAGGCTCTGGAAGATCTGGGAAGGAGGATTCTGGCTCAGGAGCCTCAGGGAGTGCATCTGCCGGGGGAGGAGCGTGGGAAAGGGGCAGTGACTTCAAGGGGCCACGATCGGCCCCGCCCACCCGCAGGGTGGCTTAAGCCTAATCACCTTGGGCTCCCAGTCCAGGAGAGGGGGAGTCAGGGGAGGTAAGGGGTCTCCAGGCCAGGGAGTGGGGATGCGGAAAGAGGGTCACCTGGAGGGAGGTGATGTTGAGGGGCCGGTCAATGAGGATCCACGTGACAGTCTCCGAGCATGGGGGGGTGCTGAGAGAGCCCTGGTAGGTGATGAAGCCAAAAGATTCGGGGAACAGAAGCTCCAGGCTCAGGTCTTGAAGAAAGTAGGCATCATCTGCGGGAATATCAGGCCAGTGTGGAGAGGGGATGCCCCTTTTAGCCCCTGCACGGTGCCCCCAGCACTCCAGCACTTACTCTTGTAGGAGATGCGGGTGATGGTATCTCGGTTGAGAAGGCGACTGAGGAATGGGTTTGAGCTACCAGCCACCTGCATGGGGGTGGGTGGTGAGGCAAGAGACTGCAGTCTAAGCCCTCAACTCCCTCTTCTCCCAGCACCCCTTCTCCCTTTCACAGACCCCAATTCCACGTGGCCATCTTGCTCACATTGACAAAGAGGCTGAGAATGGCCAGGCCATTGGGCCCGCGGGACGCTGCGCTGAGATTCCCGTAGAGTTCCTGGTTGAAGTGAATGAGCTGCACCTGGCGGGGGGGAGCGGGGCGGCGAACAGGGAGTTGGGGTCCCCCAGCAGATGGGGAGGAAAGGAGGACCCCAGGTTTTGGAGTCAGGTTGAGGGTTAGCGCTTAGGGTCGGGGGCAGTGCTGTGGAGGCTGATCGATGAGGCATGTAGTAGGAAATGAGGTGGTAGGAATTGGGGTGATTCAGGGAAAAGTGTTGCAGGGAAGAGGTCAGTGGTCACCACCTCGGCAGAGAAGCCCTGATGGTTGATTTGGTGTTCAGAGCCGGCCCCATCGCGAGCTCCAAATAGCAGCCGCAGTTCGCTGAGTCGGTGGCTGTAAAGGAGGGGCCCCCCAGACACATTGACCACTGGCCGGGGTGCAGGCAGGAAGGAAACGTGGCGGCCGGTGTTGTACAGTGTTCCCCGGAGCTGTGAGAGAGCCAGAAGGGATCAGGGGGACACAGAGAGGTCTTTCCCTTCCTACTTCCCACCCCTCCATTCACAGAGCCCCACAATCATTTCATCATTCAACAGACTGAGCAGCAGCCACTCATGCTCCAGCCTCTGGGCTCATTATTGGTGAATTCATTTAACATGTATTTATCGAGCTGCTACTGTATGTCATGGTCGCCAGGACACACAGCAATGAAGGAAGATATGAGAGACAGGCAATAAATAGTGAATCGCAGGCCAGGAATATAGTCTAGTGCCACAGTGCCTGCCTGGCAACTGCAAGGTTGTGAGTTTGATTCCTGGTACCCCCCCCAAAAAAAAAGTAAATCACAAAGTAATTGCATCTCCCCCAGTCCTGAGGATTGAACCCAGAGCCTTCACACTGAGCTACATGCTGGACTTTTTTAGTTTTCCCTTTGGGGCAGGTTCTCGATAAATTGCCAAGGTGGTACTCAAATTCTCAATCCTCCTTCCTCAGGCTCCCTCAGTGCTAGGATGTCAGCTATGTGCCACTGAGCTGGCTGCAGCTGCTTAAATTAGTTACATCTGTAATGGTGGTGGCACTTATAAGAAATGGTATTGAGCCAGATGTGGTGGTGCACACCTATGATCCTAGCACTGTGGGGGGCTGAGGCAGGAAGATCTCAAATTACAGTCCCACCTGAGCAGCTTAGTGACTTAGTGAGATTCTGTCTCAAAATAGAAAGATAGAAAGAAAGAAAGAAAGTTTTGCAATGTGAGTTGCAGCCTGGACTCTGGGATCACTCTTCCTGGCTAGAATCTCGGTGCTAACACTCTGGCTGTGTGACCCCAGGCAAGTAGCTCAACTTCTCTGTACTTCAGTGTTTGGATCCATAAAATAAGAGTAACAGCACCTATTTCACGGGCTCATTGTGAGAATTGAGAGTTTGTCAGTGTTTTAAAAGTACCTGCCACAGGAAATGTGCTGTTTTCTTTCCTTCTACAGAGATGGGAAGACTAGGGAGCCATGTTTGGGAAGGGAAGAACACAAGATCTGCTCTAGAGAATAAGAAGCCTTCTCCCCACCCAGTGGATACCCCCCCAAGGCTGTCTCAGCACCCCCTCTTACCCCCACTCATACCGGCCCCCAGTGGATCCCTTAACTCCTCCTTACCTTCTCTCCTCCTGTGCTGAGCCTCAGCGGGGGCAGGAAGGGGTCATAAAGGACCCTCTTCAGCTCCACATCCACGGGGCTCTGCCGCTTCCCCACAGCACACAGACTCCAGGCTGCGTTCACCAGGCCCCAGAATGGAGGCCCTGGGGGCAGTGTTGGGGGCAGGAGCAAAAGAGTCAGAAACCAGGGCTGGTTCACAATACTGGGATCTGCTGGGTGGAATGGGATCTAGACTCGTGGGTCTGAGGGACGAGGGGCTGGCCTGTGGATCCTGGCTTCTAGAAGACTCTTGGAATCACTCCCCGAGACCCTCTAACACCTCCAATTCTCTCTTTCATCCAATACATCTTAAACTGTCATCGTGGAAGAAACTACAACTCCCAGCAGGCCTCAGGGCTGTAGCCTACTCAACTACTGCCCGCCTGTCCCATGGCCCATGGGAGTTGTAGTTCTTCCAGTCTCACTTGTCACACAGCTGGATAGTGAATGCACAGGGGTGAGGAGTTGCAAGACAGACCCGGAGAAGGCGAGGGGGACCAGGCCACCCGCTTCTGGTTCCCAGCGGGAGCCAGGACCCGCCCTTCCCTGCACACACACATGCTGTCCACCCCCACACTTTCCTTCCACTCACTCCCACTCACTACTTGAAATGCGCATGTATAATGTCCCGTGGTGAGCTGCTGGGTTCAGAGGCTGGGCCCCGCTCCTCAGGGAGGCAGCGGGGGCTGGGACTACTGATCGTGGGGGGAGGAGGGGACTGGGGTCCCAGACTCCTGAGTGTGAAGGAGGCCCCTGGTGGCAGGGGGAGGGGGCGACTCCTGGGTCCCCGCCCTGACTGCACCTGGCACGAAGTTTCCCTGGAGATTATCCTTGTAGCTCCACCAGTCCTCGGGGTCAGGCGCGGGTCCGATATGCGCTGGGAAGAGAGGAGCCTGCAGCCCTCTGCTGGGCGCCCGCCGCCCCTCCCGCGAGGCTCCCGCCGGGAACCCAGGTCTTACCTGCCGCCCCCAGTGCGGCCCAGAGGACCAGCGCTCGAGGGGCGCCCCGCATCCCCGGAAGGCTTGCAGTGATCCCTTGCCGTGCCCTGCGCCCACAGCTCCCGGGACTCTGGTCCCGCAGGACCCCCAACCTCCCTTTGCCCCACTGGGGTTCGAGTCCCCGAGACTGCGCTTCGGCCCTCCGCGCCCAGCCCTGCACTCCCTCCACCTCCTGTCCTCCCCTCTCCACCTGCCCCGGCTGGTGGCTGCAAACCCACACCCTCCCCGGCTCGGCATGGAGCTGAGCCGCCTAACTCCGCGTCTCCATCCTCGCTCGCTCGGCCTCCTCCCGCCTCCTCCTGCCTCTCCTCTCCGAGCTCCGACTCCGCTCCCGGCCCTCCCTCCCTCCTCCCGCCCTCCCTTCTCGCCCGTGTTATTTAATTTTTTCATGTGGGGGGGGCGGTGATCTCGCAGCAGCACACGCGCCCGGGGTGGGGTGCGCGCGGGGCAGCCGGGTTGCGGCGGCCGGGACACCTGGGGCCGTGGGCGGCTCCGGCCTCCGCAGGGTGGGGGCGGGAGGTGGGGCGGCGAGGCGGCGAGACCTCGCCCCACGCAGGACCGGGGTCCCCGGTCACCGCGCCCCGGGAGCCCCCCGCGCACCCCAGCCCCGCCCGCCAGCGCCAGGCGCTCGGCGCCGGGATCCCCGGGGAGTTGGGGTGCGGTGAGGGCAGCTGGCCGAGAGGGGGCGGCAGAAGCCCGACGAGAAGAGAAGCCCGGCGGGGAGGAGGCGGCATGGCGGAGGGGTAGGAGGGCT
>RJWM01034966.1:0-19305 GCA_004363535.1 Dasyprocta punctata | reverse complement strand
CAAGCTTCATCTTAACCGGCAGCATTTCCATTAGTACTCTGATTTTCCAGGCTCTGACCAGAGTCTCCAATAGTTTACAGCATACAAGGGCTGTCTTTTTGGCCAGTCTCTAAAAACCTTTCCAAATTAATTTAGAAGGCTCTTAAGCCACATGACTAACAACATAACAACGATGACCCCACTCTCTCGGTACCAATTTCTGTTGTAGTCAGGGGTTACAGGGAGAACAACTACATACAGGACACAGGATTTGTAATACTGTTTTTATGATAATCACCCAAAGTTAAACACAAGATGGTGCAGGAGAATCTGTCCACAACACTAAGACCCAGGATAGCCGAGGGCCTGGATCCCACAGCAATATCATGCAAGGGTCCCACTAGAGACCCAAATGCATGACAATGCCTCCCACAGTACCAACTGGGAATCTAAGAGCCCCCAATAAGGGCTCACGCCAGTTTATTTATGGTTCTGTGCTGGGAAGGCCACAGGTCAGCGGTGGAACCAGAAAGTTTATGCCAGCAGGGTGAAGGAGCTGTGCAGTGGGTTGAGGGTTCTACATAGGAGCCGAGAAGTCACGCTCAAAAGAAGAAGCGGGGCTGTCCTGAAGAGCACCACAGCCATCCCCAACGGCGACGAGGTCCCGCGCTCCTCCGACAATGGAGAACAGTTGGGCACAGGTCAGGAAGCCCAGCGTGACAAGCTTCTCCGGCACACAGCCTCCCCTCCGGAGCCAGGAAGCGATGCACAGTGTGAGGAGCAGGGCTCCCGCAATGTGAACACAGCCACTCTCAGCGATGAGGTCCTGAGCTCCTCCGACGATAATGGCCGAATCCATATTGGCGAATCCAGCATGACAAGCACCTCCAGGAGAACCAGCGGCTCGAACAGCAACTCTTGGAAGAACCCACAACGCCCGGTTCTTCTTCTCCACGTCCCTATTTATGCTGGCACCTTTCTTCAGGTGGAGCATCTTTAACTCAACACCAGCTGAACCAATTCAACTGGTGTCAAGTTGACCACCAGTTTGTAATCCATAACACTGGGTCATAGGGGAATTCTGACTTTGATTTTCTGGGCAGGTCTGATATTATCTTCTGCTATGACTGTGTTCATTTGTACCCAAGAGCAGTCCTTTTCCACATACTCTGTGACTCATATCCCTTTTTCTCTTTGAAAATGTAGTTTCCCACTTTCATTTCCATCAGGCCATCCTTTCTCCCTTATGTGTTCTTGGCATTTTGTTGAGTAGCAGTTCATCTAGGGGCACAGAGAAGCCTTTCTTCCTTTGAGTCATGGATGTCAGGTGCTTTCCATATATAACAGAAAACTTGAGGAACGGTTCGTGGAAGAGAAAATTGACACAAGAGGCACATTTGACTCTGTGCGTATAGAAGAAAGCAAGCATCATAGAATTACTGAGAAAGGTTGGTTCTGAGTAATTTCCAGTAGAAGGTTGCTCCTAGGCACACATTCCCCATGTGCATTATCCTTGTAGAGTTGGCTTTTTACACCTGAAGCAAAAACTGACATCACCTGCATTCCTCGTGCTCTTATATGCTTATGTTTGCACCATAAGTTACACAAAACAAGCAAAAGCAATGCACATTTTCAATAACCCTCAGAGTCCCTGTGAGCTACTGGATCCCTTGGCAAATAAGAAAGGAACAGAGGTCCTCACTCAGTGACACATTGTTAATAAAATGCAGTCCTAGTTTCTATTAGATGGCAAATACCTAGAATATAATCACGTTTAATTTAGTAGAGGAATATAGCAAATGTAAATTCCCTCCCACATGAACAAATTCTGGATTCTGTATGCTGAAACAATAAGCCTGATTTGACAAGGCACAGAAGCAGTAGCAACTTGGGGAAGAGATGAAGGAAGGAGATTTACCACTGAGAACTAGGAAAGTTCTGAAGGGAGGGTTGGATCCCATATATAGAGAGGGACCTGAAATCATTGTAGAAGTAGAGGATTTCAAACTAGGCTTTCTCCCTGACTCCCAGCTCATAATGTGGGAGAGGAGGCCTGAGTTTATAGAGATGCAAATAAATTCAAACAGATATCCAGGATATTAAAAATTCTACTGAAAATATACACAGGACTGACAGTATTTGAGGATAGTATATCAGATGTAAAATACAAGTTTGTGGTTATGGATCATGAAAAGAAATACTTCTTAAAATGACAAGGAACCGTAAAAAATCAATCCAACAGCTTCCAGATGGTCAAAGAATTATAACATAATAAAACCAGAAGATAGTGCAAAGGACATTAAAAAAATCATAGAAGTAATGGCAGAAAAGTTCCCAAGAATGGAAAAATATTTGACATACAGATAAGTGGGGCATATAGAACTCCAATTAGACATGATCTGAAAAAAATCTATACCAAAGCACACAATAGTAAAGATTCTAGAAATTCAACACAAGAACACAACATTAAAAGCTTTTAGATGAAATAACTAGGTCATCTATGAAGTAAAGCTCATCAGAATCAGAGCATTCTCAACACAAACCCTCAATAAAGGAGAGCATGGAGTGAGGTATTTCAAACCATATAAGAATACAATTTACAAAAAGAAACATCAGTTGCATTACAACTTTGAGGAAATGAACTTAGTAAATATCTACACAATGACCCACTCTACAACACCAGAATATGCATTCTTCTCAGTTACACACAGGTCTTTCTCCAACACTGACCATGTATTAGTTCATAAAAAATGCTTAAGTAAATGCAAAGTAAATGAAATTATTCCATTCATTTTTAAAGCATACTATAATGAAATTGGAAATCAATGGAAAAAGAGTCCACAAAAACTGTAAAAATACATGAAAATTAACACCCTCCTGAAGAGTCAATGGGTCTCAGGTGAAATTTTTAAAAATTGGAAGATTTCAACAATTAGACAATTATGCCAGGATAACATAGTGTAACTTATAAGATGTAGTGAATGCACTCTTATGAGGGTACTTATAGGGATGAATTCTCACATCAGAATAACAGAGCAAGCTCAAAAAAACAACTTAAAGTTGAATATCAAGGTCCTAAAGGAAAAGACGAAGTTAAACCCCAGTGACATATGAGGGAAGAAATTGCACAAACCAGATCAGAAAGTCATGCAAATGACACCAAGGAAACAATACAAAGAATCAATGAATTGAAGATTTGTTTCATTGAAACCTTAAATGAAATGGAATAATCCCTACTAAACCTGAACAAAAACAGGAATAAAAAGAATTGAATCCATGCACCTAGGAATGAAAAGAGTGAAATAAGAACAGATCCTGCAGAAAGATCATGAATACCTATTAGGAGAACATTTATTCTTGTAAGACGGAAAATAGAAGAAAAGGACAGATTACTAAATATCTATAAATTACCAAAGCTGATTCAAGAAGACATAAAAATTCTAAATAACCTAATGTCAGTCAGTGAAACTTATAATGTAATTCTTAAACTACCAACAAAGAAAAGCAGAGACCTGGATGCATTCACTGCTAAATTCTAGAAGAAATTTAGAGAAGTCCTAATACCATTATTTTGAAAACTCTTTAATAAAATCGAAAGGCAAGCAAGACTCCCAAAGTTGTTCCAGAAATGAGTATTTCCCTGATAAGAAAACCAGAGAATGATGTAACTTAAAAGAAAACTACAGGACAATCTCTCTCATGAACATAGACACAACAACCCTCACTAAAATACTGGCAATGAGCATGCAACAAATCATCAAGAAGATTATGTATCAAGACTAAGAGGAACTCACCCCATGAATGGAGAGATGGTTCAACATGTACAAATCAATAAATGCAATAAACCATATTAGAAGATCCAAGGAAAAAACCTCATGAACATCTCAATAGATGCAGAAAAAACAATGAAAAAGGCCAAAACCCATTGATGATAAAACCCTCCAGTGTATGAGACAGCATATGAGATGATTCTTAACCATATCAATCCAACAAAAGATGTAAAAGATCTGTATATTGAAAACTATAGTACTCTGAAAAAGAAGATTGAAGAGGATATTAGAAAATGGAGAGATATTCCATGCCCTTAGGTAGGACGAATCAATATAGTTAAAATGTCCATACATCCAAAGCTGTTACACAGATTCAGTGCAATCCCAACCAAAATTCCAATAGCATAGCTTACAGAATTAGAGAAAACAATCCTAAAATTCATCTGGAAGCAGAAGAGACCTAGAATAGCAAAGGCAATCCTGGGCAACAAAGACAAGACAGGGGGCATCACAATTCCTGACATGAAATTATACTATAAAGCTACTGTGATAGAAACAATGTGGTACTGGCAAAAAAAAAAAAACAGACCCAAAGATCAATGGAATAGATTAGAAGACGCAGAAACAACTCCAGACACACTAAGATACCTTATCTTTGACAAAGATGCCAAACACATTCATTGGAAGAAAGATATCCTCTTTAATACACGGTGTTGGAAAAACTGGCTTTTCACATGCCGAAGATTAAAAGTGGACCCATATCTTTCACCATGTACTAAGTTAAAATCTGAATGAATTAAATATCTCAACATTAAAACAGAAACATTAAATCTGCTAGAAGATAGAGTAGGTAAAACTCTTGAAGACATTGGTATAGGCAAAGACTTTATGAATAAAAGCCAGACTGTACAGGCAGCATCGCAACAAATCAAGAAATGGAATCTCATCCTACTGAGAAGCTTTTGCATAACAAGAGAAACCACCAACAGAGTGAAGAGACAACCCACAGTGTGGGAGAAAATGTTTGTCAACTGTTCCTCAGATAAAGGATTACTATAAAGAACTCAAAAAAATCAGTCCTCCCAGATTTAAAGACACAATCCAAAAATGGGCATCTAAGATGAGCATACACTTCTCAGATGAAGAAGTACAAACAAGCAAATAAATATGTGAAAAAATGTTCAACAGCACTGTTCATTCGAGAGATGCAAATCAAAGCATGGAGATTCTGCCTCACCCCTGAAAGAATGGCCGGTATTAAGAAGTCATCCAATAACAAGTGCTGGAAGGGCTGTCAAGAAAAAGGAACCCTTCTCCACTGTTGGTGGGAATGCAGGCTGGTGCAACCACCTTGGAAGTCAGTGTGGAGATTCCTCAAAAAGCTAGCACTGGAGGTTCAATTTGACTCAGCTATTCCCATTCTGAGTATTTTCCCAAAAGAATTAAAAACATCATACCACAGCGATACATGTACACTTTTGTTTATAGCACTGCAGTTCATAATAGTCAAATCTTAGAAACAACCTAAATGCCCATTGACGGTTGGGATAAACAAAACAGATGTGTTATTTCTATGTAATGGAGTACTACTCAGCTATAAAGAACAAGAAACTGGACACTTTTATACTTAAATGGATGTGCCTTGAGAATATACTTATCAGTGAAATAAGTAAGTCACTCATGTACAACCATCTTATTTGTTCACTTATGTGACAAATTAAAAGAAAAACTATGTATTTGTTTATGCATATGTATATAAAAATTGTTAAGATAGTTTAATAAAAAGCACAATAGCCTCCTTTGTCATCTACATGGCTTGTCCAGAAAAAAATTCAGTCTCCCTTCACTGAAAAAAAAAGAATTCTGCTGAGATTTTGATAGATTTTGAGGTGAATATATAGATAAGTTTAGGGAGAAAAAATGTTTTGATATTTGTCCAATTCACTTACGTAGTCTCTGTTCACTTATTCAGTTATTTAGGTTGTGTTTGATTACTTTTGATCAGTTTTTATAGTTTTTAGTATATAAATAATGAACATACCTTAGTAGATTTATACAGTAATGTTACTTTAAGCTTTTTTGTGATGTTGTAACTTGTGCCTTTACAATTTTACTTTTGACTTTTTCATTGCTTGCATATAGACCAACACTAGATTTCTGTATATGGCTTTGGGACCTTGTACCATGACTTTGCTGAATTTTTTTGTCTATTCTGTTGATTTTTATGTAGATTCTTTGTAAAAAAAAAAAAAAGAAAATATTCCTAACCAAAGAACAAAAAGAATGAAAAACAAAAAGACAGAATTAGATTAAAATGTAACAGTCAGTGGCTTCTCATATTCATTTGACAAAACTCTTGAGTGACTGGCTCACTTTGCCTTTATTCACTCAGACTTGGATGCAAGAATTTGAAGTAATACAGGATTCATTCACATCCCACCACCCTCTGTACATGTCTGGGTAAGCAGCAGTATCCCAGCTGTGTTAACTTTTTCCCTGAAGCATGTCAGCATGCTTGAATGCCACCTTTCTCCTTGATGTTCCCAAAGGAGGAAAATTAGACTTCAGTCTTCCAATCTGGCCTACCACATTGCCCCCTCTTTGTTTCAAAATAGCAGCAGTAAAATATCAATCACTGCTGTGTATCCCTAGAGGAAGTGTGTCTGTGTAATTATTCTATCTCTTGTCTTGAGGTTTAGCTTTAATGCCTATAACTTCACTCACAGTTTCAATTATCTGCACTGACTTTTTCCAAGTACCTAACCCAACCTGACAGCCTATATTATAACTAACACTGCCTCACCCCAGGGGAAGTACTCCTAACTGCAGTGAGGGAGCAGTGGGCAAAGAGCTCTCTAACTGGTGGCCTAAGAGTAGAGTAGTTGTGATCAGTAGTCAGAGATGCACCCGGAGGGTCTACATAAATGTCCCTTGATAAATACAAAGCATTGTTATCTTGGGTAGGTGCTGATGATGGACAAGTCTCTCTGCCCCCTGGTTAGTTTTCTTCAGTTGTCCTCAGTGAGGAAGACTTTCACTGGTGAGGAGAGTGGAGCTAAATTCCCAAAAGGAAGCATCATGGGGAGGACTTCTTCATGGTCATATGTTCCTGGAGGGTACACACAATGTCTCTCCAATTCCTCGAATGACACAAACAAACCCCCACCCCCATGCAAACAGGGTAAATGATGCCTCCCTTTTTCACATTTCCAGGAGCCACAACACTTGTGCCTTCTTTTCCCATGTACTTGTAATTTTCACAGATATAATTCCACCGGAGTGTTTGTACATTGCCAACAAGATTCGAAAATTCAAGTGTCATCATTACAAACTCAAGGGGATCTTGTGGTTTGTGATTTATTTTTTCCCCTTTCTGCTTTTGTATCTGCCAATGTAATATTAAATGATCAACAGTAGTTTATCCTTGTGGACATAAGGAATTCCAGTGAAAAGACTAGCGTTCCATTGCTGCAAAAAAACTTTGAGAGCTCTTTCTTCAATAGGCAACACCATTATTATTTTTTTCATTTTGTTAGGATCACCCACCTTTGCCAATGCTGTCGGACAGTGTTCCTGTATGTGCCCCACAGTCTCACTTACATGGTAGCTAGTGTGTGAAATGAGGGTCAGTATCTATACTAACAAGCACACACTGAGGTCTGCCAAATTGGGAAGGATGTGTTATGTCCATTTGCCATGGATCATTTGCCTAGCAGCTTTGAGGATTACAGCCTTCTTCTGCAATTAATTTAGGCAATGTCTGGTATGCTGAACAATATTGATCAATGTGGCATGTCTGTGATCTGGTACGTTTAAAGGTAGATGCAAGGGCTCAAGTATTCCAATGAAATTACTCATGAGAAATCCTCTCATTACAAAAGAAATTGAGGCAATGAGTCAAATGGAATGAAGATTTACTTTTGCCAGTCCAGGAAGGCTGGAGTGTCACCACACACAACCTATATAAAAAGAAGAAGTCCTATTCCAAGTGGCTGCTTGTTATCACAGAAAAAAATTGAGGGGGATCTCGAGTTCTTTTTACGCTGGCTGTCTCCAAATGATAGTGGCACTAACTATATGGGCATAATCACATAAAATGCTAACAGATTCTGTCAGAGTGTATTCTAATAAGGTAACTACAGCAACCAATGCTGACATCTTAGTTGAATGTATAGGAGTAACAATTTTCTAGTGATTTTGCATAACCTAGTAAGCAGCAAAACCACAAGAACATCCATTCATAAATTTATTTGAAGCATTCATTAGAAGAGATATCTCAGTATGTATTGGGTGATGCTATGTACCCCCAAGTCCTCATACATTTTGATGGGGCTAAGTCTGGCGTTCATGATGGGTTTGTTGTCTGGTGCTGGGATTGGTGATGTGAGTGCTGCAAATACCCAGGAGTGGAGCTGAGATACAGTGTAAGGGAGGCGGGTTTTCCCCTCTTTTGCGCTTCCTCTCTCTCTCTCACTCTCTCTCTCTTTCTTTCACCAGAGTGCTGTGTGGTTTTGGTGGCTATGAATGGTGGCCCTGCCATGCCACGCTGCCTTGGGGACAACTGAATATGGACTGAAACGCCCAAGAAACTGTAAGAAATAAACCTTTCCTTCTGTACTTTTTGGCGTCAGGTATTCTGTCTTGCAACAAATGAAAAGCAACTAAGATGTAGTATTTCTAGGAAAAATAAATGAATAATGACAAACATATGAAAAATAACAAATGAATGTACAAATGAATGAATAATAACTATACAAATTTATCAGTAAGATAAAGATTGTCAACCTTCCAATATAATCTTCAAAGGCTATCTGACACACTACAGGAGATTACAGTAAATTAGTATGTTGTAGGAGATTGATAGGAAGCACAATATGATCAGGTTCAAATCCTAAATGTGGTACGCTGCAGTGGCAGGCTTGCTGAAATCACTTAGACATTTGATCAGGATATGTCTGAAGACTTTTTTAAAAACTGATTAGAAAAAGAAAAATTCAGTAGGTGGACATTTATTATTCACTCTCTGTCCAAAACCTCCCCTACTACAGTAAGCCACAGGCAAAAAGATTAGAACAAAAAGGACAGTCAGACTAATTTGAAACACCCATTTATTTGCCAAAGAGTTTCTTTATTCTAGAGCACTTAAGGACCTCAGGTGTAAGGGAGGAAGGAAAATTCTAATCTGGATCTCTTTTCAATGTTTTATATAGATTATTTAAATGATATTTAGTTATTCCTACTTTGACTGAGTTCAATTAATGTCCCATAATAATTTCTGGAATTTTCTTAATATTGGTAATGCTGGTAAAGAAAATGTGCCATGTATACCAGGTGGGACACTATTCAATCCTAAAATGGAGGAGGGTCTTTCATGAACTCCAACATGACTGCACTTGTAGGACATTCTGCTTTGTGAAATGAGGCAGGATAGGAGAACAAATGCTCAATGATTCTATTATATGTGGACTTGCATAGAGTTGAATTCACCTACCTACAGAGTAAAATTAACATTACCAAATTGTTGTGAAGGATATTAGATGTGGAATCTGAAAATATTGACCAAGGGTACCAATTTTAGATTAAACAGAAAGAATGAGCTTTAGTGATTTTCTTAGTTACTTTTCTCATTGCTGACACAAAATACTCAGTATTCAAATTTTAGGAAGACAGGTTTATTTTAGTTCACAGTTTGTGGAGGTTTCAGTCCACAGTTCAATGGCTCCAAGGCAAGGTGGCCTGCCAGAGGAAAAAACATTCCAGGGCAGGCAGAAGGCAGAAAGCAGTGAAACAGAAGCCTCTCCATTTTATCACTTCTAAGTGCCTGACCTGTTGAACTGTGCCACCCACACACAGAGTGGGTCATCCCATTGTCCACATGCATGCTTAACCAGTCGATGGACCGAGTTAGTAATCATGCACTCTTAATCCTACCACTACACAATATAATCCCATCATTGCATATCATAGATGAAAACACTTCAGAAAAGCCCTATTTATAAGTGCATGAGTGTTTGGGGGAACACCTAGATGCAAACCATACCAGTGATCAATAGCACAGAATTTTGACACATTACACATTATTCAATTGTTGAAAAAAATAGATTTTAAGTGTTTCACAACCCAACATGGTGTGAAGCAAGACTATTGAGTGCACAATTGTTAATTTCTCTCATTAAGCATTCTATTTTATAAAATGTAAACAATCACATGCATCCCATAATTAGGTTCAATTGCTATTTATCACTGAATGAATTAATAAAATTATTAAAAATGAAAAAACTGGAATGTAATTTCCCATGTTAAAATGTTTGAGTGTCATCATTCAAAAAGTCTAACTCATAATGAACATTAAATGAAAATACACACAAAGAAAAGGCAATATGGAATTTCTGAAGCCACTAATGATAATACTGTGTTTCATGTTGAAAGACAAAAAGAATAACGAAGTGACGTGACTTTGTAATTTAACACTGGAAATTAAAGGTCAATCGGCTTGCTTATTCAAAAATCTGGAGGAAAATAAACCTGGACAGATAATTGGATACAAATTTAAATAAAAATTAATAGGGCAAAAATAATTTATGTTCCAACAAAAAAAAAGATTCAGAAATATTAACTCCCACATTTGAATGAGTATTATTTAAACATGCATTTGAAAGTGATGTTAGATTGAAAACGGTTATGTGAATGATATAGGTACAGACATATTTTGAAAAGAAATATGGATATGTTAGTTAGCTTGGTTGTGGGTAATATTTCTACAAATACAGAAATCAAGTCAAGTTTGACACCTCACATGCATACAGTTTTAATTGTCACCTGTCATGGATAAAGTTGGAAAACACTTAAAAACTCCACGATGATAAAGCATAGAAAGTTGCTGTAGTTCAGGCATCAGAGGAGGGTGAGCCACGTCCAGGCCTAAACCAGGCTGTGAGTTCATAATGACAGGAAGTCCAAGGTGCTGAACACTACATGCTTCTGTGATAAACTAAGTACCGAAGTGCAGGGAGTCTGGTGCTCCTGTTGTCCCAGTACCAGATTGGTGGAAAATGAACACCAGGGCCTCCGTGCCTAGGTTTTTCCAAGTGAGGATTCTATATGAAACATCGGGAAATTTTGCTATTGAATTTTGGGGAAAAATGTTATATATTTTAATCACTCAGATGCAAGTTCAGGTTCAGACTAAGGAAAAATGAGATTGTTTCTCTAATCATGAATTTATTCGAATACAGTATGAATGAGAAAAATTTACCGTACACACAATTGTGATCTGCTGCTTTCCAGATCAATCCCAACAGCCCTTATCATTCCATCTCTCTCCATGCTACAATCTGATTCATGTTCTTCTTTACAGTCAAGGTCTGACTGGATCAAACATTGCCTACATCTTTTCACTCAGAATGAAGTGAGACCTCCCCCCAAACTTCCAGAATACAAGTTTTTGAAGGTCAGTTGTTTTGTGTCCTAATTTTCATTGAGTAAATCAAAAGCATTTTACCAGATGCAGCAGAAGGGATTGGCAAGGATCTCAGCATTATTTACCCAATGTGGTGTGAGGTGTGTCCTGTAAAATCACCTTGTTACTTTTTCTAGACTAAGTGAAAGAGCAAGGAAAAGGGTACAATACAGAGAGCAGGATCTTCTCACAGGACCTCTCACTCACGAGGCTTTTCCAAGTTGGTCAGATGCAGCACCCGAGGTTCTCTCAGCAGTACAGCATCAGTTCAGGTGGAACACATGCTGCATGCCCAGCTCCCTATGATGTCTGACATTGCTTTTAGCTCGAAGTGATTCTAAATACATTCAAAACATTTTGAAGATGTAAGCCAGATATCCAGAGTCTCACAAAATGGGTATAAAATATACAACTATACAAAATACTCAGCAAGAAAATAAGAAATAGATGTTATCTTCACCATAAGAAATACAGACAAAAGATAATATATCGATATAACTAAAATGGATAACTCACATGCAGATTCTAATATAAGAAATACATCAAATGAATCAAATCACTTTCAGATGATAAGTTAATACTATTTTTTAGCCAAGAAAAATTCTCATTGTGAACAGAGAATGTCTGCTGAACATTCTGCCTAGAGAAGCATTAATCTCCCTGTTGCGTAGACAGTAGATGATGGGGTTTACAAATGGAGGCACAATGGAGTAGAACATGGCAGTCAGCAGATCCCTAAGGGTTGGTTTCTTTGCAGTGGGACCTAAGACAGCAACTGACCCAGAGATGAGAAACAAGAGGAGAATGGCCAGCTGCGGGGTACAGGTGGATATGGCTTTGTTACGGGCTTCCACTGAATGGATCTTAAGCACAGTTGAAAATATATTAACATATGAAACAAACATGAAGGCAACACATACTGAGACAAGGCAAACACTTAAAGCAAGGATTACAAATTCGGAGAACTGGACATCAGAAGATGAAATGCTCAGAACTTGAGGTACATCACAGTAGGGTTGGTGGATCACATGGGTCTTGGTGAAAGGAAGCCTGAAAAGCGCTCCTGTGTGGATAGCAGAGTAGACCACACCTGCAGCCCATGAGCCAGCTGCAGCCTGAGAGCACAGACTTGGGGTGATGATGAGCCCATAATGCAGTGGACGACAAATGTCCACATAGCGGTCATAGGACATGACCACCAGGAATGCAACCTCTGCAGATAAACAGAGTGAATACAGGAAAATCTGTGCCACACACTCTGTCAGCGAGATTGTCTTACTGTTAGTCATGGAATTCACCACGGCTTTGGGAGCAATAGCTGAGATGGTGCCAATGTCTTGGAGGGATAAATGGCTTATGAAAAGGTACATTGGAGAGTGCAGACGTGTGTCTGTCACAATGAGAGTGATAGTTACAAGATTCCCTGTCAATGCTCCAAGATAAATCACTAAGAATAGCACCCCTTGCAGAAGCTGGAGCTCCCGGGAGCCTGCGACATCCGTGAGGAAGAATTCTGTGAAGATGGTGGGGTTGTCCATGTCTGCCAGCCTGCTGTGCCCTCCACAGAGTCAGAGAATGTGGTGAGTAGAGGATGCTATAAGTGAAATATATGGCACCTATTAGAAGTGCAGTGTGGCTTTTATTGAGGAATGCAATAGAGTATAAATACATAAAATAAAGTATTCTCAAATACAGTGGATTTGCATATTTCTCTTTCCTTTTCTGAACTGCTGATAGATACCCTGTTAGTGTCCACATGCACAGTATGAGCATAGCACCAGGCGGGTCACAACACACCATTCTCTCATTTCAGATGCTTTCAAGACGTGTGTGTGAGCCCTTTCCTTTCCACTTTGCACCAATGTCTAAAGAATTTGATTCAGGTCCTAAAAATTGTGAAATTTTGTTGGCGGTATATAAACTGTTCAAATCTTTTGCTTCTTTTTGTACGTTTTTCGTCTCAGAGCAAACAATCAAATAATTGAAAAAACTACTTAAAATATTTTTCCAAAATGCAACCTTCTGCTACATATGGTTTCTAAAATATATTTCAGTGCCAGTTTTCTCTCCTGACCTTTCCAGTACTTGTTCTCAAATCTTTGATAAAATATCATTTTAAAATCATTAGTATAAATTGAACTTATTTATCTACACGTGTTTTGTAGCATCTAAAATCATTAGTAATTTGTTTAAAGATTATCTTTCCAGAACTAAAATTAGTTTTATAGAAACCTAATATCAGTATTGCTATATTTTCATTGTTGAGAAACATAATTGAAATATTAGTCTATATGTTTTTAGTACAATATGTGGAAGTTGATATTGTGAAAACATTTATAATTTTTCCTTATTTCCCATGCATAATGATAACTTGCCTATTTAAACAGTTACATGGCTTTCCAGTTGTTTTCAAAGTATTTTATAGGAATTGATTTCTCTGATAATCCTTCAAATAAAATGTGGTTTCTTCTATTTTCTCAATTTCTTTAAATGAGAAGCAAGTTTTCTGAGCCTGTAAAGTTACTATTGAAAACAGTACTAATTGATAAAGTTCATACTACCAATATCTGGTAGGTTACTCCTGCAAACTACACATATGCCTAATTTTACTTCCCTGTATCAAAAGAACCATTGTGTTCCACAAAAATCTATTTCCCATTCTCTGTCTCTATTTTTTACATATAATGAGTGCTAAATTCACCTTGAATTTCAATTCTTCACAATCATAGTGATCCAGTGGAGCAAAGGAAATCCAAGAATTGTTCTTTAAAAGTATCATTGATTTGTCAGTAGTACTTTGGAATTATTAAACTCACAGTTTAAAATGTGAACAACACCATGATTCTGAATACTAATTCTCACAAATTATTAAATGGATGATAGATAATAATATATCTAAGGAATTAGCATAATCATTATAATATCTAAGAATGCTGCTATGCTGAAAATTGTCCATGATAACAATACTGGATATTTCATCATTTTTTGCCACTTTAAAGACTATTTGTGGTTTGATTTGTATGAGATAGTGCATAAATGTCATCAGTTTATAGATATCTTTGCTATCCTTTTTTAACTCAAAGGAAAAATTATTGAATTTGAGTGAACTGATCCACTATTCCAAGATAGTAAACAATCACTATGATTTCTGTCTATGACCTACACTAAATACAAAGCACTGATCTTTGCAGAGCATTTGAGTACTGACTCCCTGAAATGAACTTAGAATCTGAATCAGCCTGTCAAAAACATCCCTAGGAACTGAAACAGTTGTACTGGTTAATCTCTTAAAGTATTCAGCAGGTGACTTTATATGATGTATGCATTTCTAATGTTAATAGAAACCCATGTATTATTGAGCAAAAACTTACCTGAGTAGTGAGGTAGTGAGTCTAACTTCACTACAGGAATAGCTTCTCAGAGACTTCCGGTGTGGACCATGCATGCATCCCTGCTTCTGAAATACATGTAGTCCTGGTGAGTGCTCCCCAAGGAATGTGTGGGTCACACTGCTAATGAGCTGTGCAGATCTGGTGATCCTAGTGTCCAAAGAGGCCACATTTCCTCTAAATTCTAGTTGATGAGGATTCTTTGCCAAATGATTCAGACTAATTAAATTTCTGATAGAGTGCTTAAGAACTAAATTTTGTGTGATACAGAAGTATTAAATATAAAAGCATTAAAAATGTTTCATACCTCACAGAAGAGTCAATATATTTTCAAGCTTACATGAATAATTTACTGACACTACAATAAATCCAAGCATCTTGACATTGAATAGTCAAGTGTGCTATTTGAGAGAGTGGCTTCTTCTCTGTGCATTGGTGTTTTTCATGACCAATATTTGATGTTACAAAATCATGCATGAATCGTTTTGAAGTCTACAAATTTTAAACCAGATCATGAAAAATGTACTAAGAGGTCTTTCAGTTTTCAAACTACCTTCATTTGTCAAAACATCCTAAGTATTTTTGTGATACTATGGAATAAATGACACATATCAGAAGTTATATGAAAGTATAATTAAAATACTTTTTGGCTTTCTAAACATACTTCAACAAGACAATATTTTTTGTAGTTTAACCAAAAACACTATTGCAACAAGATGATTAAAAAGACGTGGGTACTCTTTTGCCTTTTACTGAGCCAGACAACAAATATTTTTTCGAAGGTATGAATGTTTCTATCTTGTAGCTAATTTTGGCTTGAGATGCAGTGCATTTGCCATGAAAGTGTAGCTGCTGGGTTTTTTTACATGATTGCTTATACTTGTTAAATGTCATTGGATGTATTTAAGATCTGTTGGTTTAAATGTGTGCATATTGTATCTGAAACAATGGCTATAGCCCATGTTCTAATAATAGTTTCTGTTAATGATTTAATCTGCTCTCTACATTTGATCTTTGGAAACCCACATTCAAGTGAAATTCTTCGGATTTTCTTCCCATCTCTGGGCTATCTAGTTAGCATGATGTTCTCCAGGTTCACCAACGTGGTCAAAAGGGACAGGACTTCCATCATTTTTGGGTTCAGTGGTGCTCCATGCTGTGTTCACATTACACAGTCTTCCTTTCTCAATTGTGGACAAGGCAACTGGTGCACATCACTCCTCAAAATTCATGGAAAATGCTGTAAATAACGTGGTGGTGCACATGGGTTCACTGTGGTGACTCCTGCTCACTAAACTTGCAATCAGACCTGGGTTTACTGGGTCATAGAGGAATTCTGGCTTTGGTTTTCTGGGCAGGTCCAATTCTTTCTTCTGCTATGACTGTGTTCATTTATATTCAAGAGCTGTGCTTTTTCCACACGCTCTGTGACATATTCTTTTTTCTCTTTTATAATATGGTTTCCCAATTCCATTTCTTGATGCTGCTACCCATTCTCCATTATGTGTCTTGGCACTTTGTTCAACATCGGTTCATCTAGGCGCAGAGTTATTCTTGTGACCTTCCTCTGTGTTGGTGCTTGTGTCTGTGTCAGCACCAAGCTGTGGTTACTCTCTTGCCAATACAGAATTTATCACTTCTAGTGGAGATAATTTTTAGGTTTTATTTACATAATTGTAAGGTCATAGAATCAGAAAGATAATTCCATTTTGTATCAGACATTGCCTATTAGCATTACAGATTTAATGTAAGATATAAAATATAGAAGAATTTACAGGACTGGTGTACAATGGTAGCCTGTCAAGGGAGGTGTGGAAGTAACCCAAGGGATGGTCTGTGCATTCCGGTTCTAGAGATTCTAGCTGAAGGCGTCGAGCTCACTCTAGTTTCCTATGCAATTCCCTATCAGAAGCTCAAAGGGTCTGTGCTGGAAGCCAGGATACAATGTCCAAGGTAAAGGGAAGACTGGAGCTCCTCAGAAGAAGCACCAGTTAGACTTTGTTACCCTTGTTTTCCTTTTGAGCAACACTCTACTCAGGCCTTTGGTGCCACTCACATCCAGGGTGGGTCTTTTGTTTCCAGGTACCCCCAGACCTATGCTGGTTCGATTTACCTGGGAGTTTTCTATTCAATTTTACACAGGTAACTATCACACACTTTATTTTATCTTTATTGGATGCCTTCTATCCCTTCTGCCTAATTGTTCTGGTCGATTTTTCACTGCCATGTTGACTAGAAGAGGAGTTCTGACACATGAGATTGTTGAATTTTGTGAAGTGTTTTCTGAGTCTTGAATTTACCAGTGGATCTGCCTTTCAACTTGTTAGTCTGGTGTTACACATTTATTAGTTTAAATATATTCAGCAAATTTGCCTTCTCAGGATAAATCCAGATTGATCATGAGTCTGTATTTAGGGAACTCAGTGCCCTGTATGCCAGCCTGGCCCAGGAAGACAAGAGGTGGGTTGGGAACAAAGGCAGGTCTGCCTTGAATGAGGCCACCCTGAAGGACCACGGCTACTGCTTCCCTTACACAGTCTCTGGGCAAAAAAAAAAAAAATGGAGGAGAGCTCAGCAGAACTAGAAGGCATGAGGCAGACTCACACAGGAGATGCTATTCCTCTTCAAAGTCCAGCTGGTTGGAGAAAGATATTCTCAATGGAGCGTGACAATCATTCCAACTGTGGACAAAACTGAAGAATGTTGCAGGCAGCAGGCTGAACTGATGGACCTGAGATCCCCAGTGATCTCTAGAATGGGACCCAGTGATGCCAACAGTCATTATGCTCTGGTATCTGAGATGAATACATCCTTATCTCCGTATGAGTGTACCTCAGTAACTCATCTGTCACAGAATAATGTAATCACAGAAGTAACCCAGATGTGCACTGTGGGACCTCTGTGAGCCATGAGAAACAATGTGACACGTGCATTCTCAAGTGTCACATGGCTGTGAGCACAGTCATTTTGTTGACTGGAACCAAAGGACAACTTCTAGACCCCCTTGTCTGGTCAGCTTTACATAATTCTGTCCTATATTAGCTGCTTGCAATGGAACAGTGTTAGTTCTTTCATGAAAGGTCACAAAAGTCCTTGTGGCATCAGCTTTGGCACATTCTTCGATAATGTTTTGGAGGCTGGTATTTTCATATTGTGAGGATTCAGGACTTTCACTAAGAATGTGGATTTGGTGACCCCTGTGAGGACCAAGTATAATTTGAATAACTGGTCAATCCTACCTTGGAACCCATAACCTAGGTTCATATTCACATCAAAATTATAGATGTGGAAAATCTTACAAAGACAATGAATAGTTCCTTAATTTCCACATGACCGTGAGTGATTGAACTATAAAGGAACTACAGAAACACAGTCAACCTGACATGTATGTGGCTTAGTAGAGAGACACAACTGTCTAAAAAAATGAATATTTCTCTGATCTTATTTTTGTAAGACATTCTTGCAGAAAGGAAGAATCTTAGTAAACCCCTGACATTACCTTCTTTTCTCTTTTTTCTCTCCAACTCCACTTTGCATTTTACATTCTTGCGAAAACTGGTAATTTCATTTACTACTTGCTATTTTCTTGTAAATGCTTAGCATTTTATTATGTTTTGTTGAAAATAAACTGCTAGGGTAGAAATAAAATCCCCCCCAAAGATGAAGGTTCACTAAAAAAGAGATGCCCCAACTCTCTGGCTCTCTCTGGTGGGGCGTCATCGAGTACCCTATGACAGACACAGTCCCAGTGATAGTAGATCATTCATAATCTCCTTGATGTTCATGCCTATACTTGTGACCAGTGACCAAAAATTTCTTTATTTAATTATTTATTTATTTTATTTTTATTTTAAACAAAAGGAAAGTAAGAAATCAAAGCAAAACAGTTTCACAACCAGACAATAATAGAGTAACAGTCATCAGCACATTGCATATTATTATATTCACAGAAATTATTTAGGATAAAAGATAGACATGAAACATTATTCAAAAAATTATTAGCACAAAACTTTTGCCTCAGTGAATCAAGAGAAACCTGCTATATGATTATCTTCTTTGTTACAATTGCTCTATTGTTTTCAAATAAACGTTTCACATTAAAAATGAAATCTGAAGATGACCCTGAGAAAACTACTTTTCACTCAAAATTTTTTTCTTTAACTGTCTTAACTAATTTTTTATGTACATAGATTTTCTTTCAGTTCATCACACCAGTGCAACAATGCGATGGTTACATATGTGTGACTTATTTTCACTGAGAAGTATATTTTCAGTACTGATCCATTTAAGAGTGAGAATGTCTAGTTTATCATTCTTTATAGCTGAGTAGTATTCCATTATATAGAAATGCCACATTGCTTTTATCCATTCCTCAGTCGAGGGGAATGTAGGTTGTTTCCAAGATCTAGCTATTAAGAACTTGGCTGCTATGAACATAGGTGCACATATATTGCTATGGTCGGATGTTTTAAGTTCTTTCAGGAAGGTACCCAGAAGGGGAATAGCTGAGTCAAATGAGACTTCCAATGATAGCTTTTTAAGGCATCTCCACACTGACTTCCACAGTGGTTGCACCAGCCTGCATTCCCACCAACAGTAGAGAAGGGTTCCTTTTTCTTGACAGCCCCTCCAGTATTTATTATTGGTTGATTTCTTAATACTAGCCATTCTTTCTGGGGTGAGGTGGAATCTCAGTGTTACTTTCATT
>RJWM01034965.1:0-19290 GCA_004363535.1 Dasyprocta punctata | reverse complement strand
TTTCGAAGTACATTCTTCCAGATCTACTTTCTTGTCTATGTCAAGATACACATTTACAGTACTGTATATTAGCCTAGTCAAATCAACAGCTAGCATTTCCTCTCTACTCCAGGGTCTCATACTTCTTAGGCAAGGGTTCTGCTACTAAGCCACAGCCACAGCCCATAGAGCTTTATTTGTACATTTTAGTCAAATTACATTGCAACAACTAAAATGGATAGCATTTTTATATTTCATTCATCTATATTTAAAAATTAGAACAATTTTGCTACCTTACAGTGATTACAACTGTGTACAACTTGTATTTTTGTCTCATGACACACCATTAAAGATATCTGAAATTTACTTGATTCAGTATCCAAATTCTAACATTGTTTCCATGGGTAATAGAAACAACAACCAAATTTAAACTGTATAGTAAAAACTCACATCAATAAATATGGGATGTATTCTGTTCGTGCAATCCCAGAAACTGAAATCCCTACACAATGAACTTCACTTTTTTTGGCTTTTTGAGATAGGGTCTCACTATGTAGGTCAGGCCGGCCTTGAACTTACTATGCAGCCCAGGCCTCAAGGCAATCCTCCTGTCTCAGCTTCCCCAGTATGGGGATTACTGGTGTGTACTACCACACTCAGCAAGAACTGCATATTTTAAAGACTACCAACATCAAAACTCTTTTGAATGAATTTTCGAGCACATTAACACTAAGGTAGGCTCAGTTATAGCTGTTAAACTTAGTACATTCTGCAATAACTAACGGTAAAGTACAATTTACTTATTAATTTAGAATTTGTTTCATTTTTTGTGATAGTGGAAATTGAACCCACAGACTTCACACCAAATTATTTCCCATTCTTTATCTTTTGAGACAGGTTCTCACAAAGTGACTAAATTGCCCAGGCCAGACTTGATCCTCCTGTCTCAGTCTTCTCCAAAACTGAGATCACAGGTGTGTCACTACACCCAGCTAAAATGTTTCCGTTTTTATTTATTTTTGTGGTTCTGTTTTGTTTTTTGAGACAAGATCTCATTATGCAGTTCAGACTGTCCTCAAACTCTTGCCTGTTTCCCAACTGCTGGGATTACAGGTATGTGTCACCATGCCTGGCTGAAAATTTGTTTAATTTTAAACGTGCAATTTGACAGAATTTGCTTTCTCTGTTTTGGAAATGTTTAAGTGTTACTTATCAGAGCACATAAAAGAACTACATGTTCATGCTGTGATATAATGGCTGTCCACCTTCGATACATTCCAGACTTTGCAGACCTCTCCAAAACATATAATGCAAACCATATATGTAGGTTTATATCTTCTAATGGCTACATTTTACAAAGTGAGAAGCTGAACATGATGGCACGTTCCTGTAATCCCAGCACATAGGAGGCTAAGGTAGGAGGATCGTCATGAGTCTGAGGCCAGCCTGGGCTAAATAATAAGTCCCAGATGGCCTGAACTACGTAGGAGACCCTGTCTCAAAACAAACAAAAAGTAATGTATTTAAGCCAATACATCTAAAATATTATCACTTAAATTTGTAATGAATATTTTAAAAGTAGGAAGATTCAGTAACTCTTTCCTTTTGATGAAGTGCTCAAAATTCAGTGTGCATTTTATACTTATAGCACATTTCAGTTTGGACTAATCACAGTTTAAAACTCCTGGTTGTCAGTGGCTATATGTTAAATGCCAATTATATACAATTTCTTAAGACCATAATTTCTTCTACTTTTTTTTTTTTTTTTGGTTTTTGTTTTGTTTTTGAGACAGGGTCTCACTATGTAATGCATTGAACTCACTTAGGTAGCCCAAGCTGGCCTTGAACTTAGAATCTCCTGAGTGCTGGGACTATAAGCATGTGCCACCATACCCAGCTTTTTCACCTGTTTTTAGAAGTGTTTTTAAATTGCAAGAAATTTCCTGAAAGACTGTAGCAGAGAGGACTCAAGGATAGGTTAAAAAACCAAAATGAAATGGAGGGAGGGCGTAGGGAGAGAGGAAGGGGAAATAAAAAGAATTATGACATTTTAAGTTCACGTAGTCCTGCAGGCAGGCCTTGCACTTGCATCGTAGCCTAAACCGACCTCGAATTCACAACGCTCCTCCTACCTCAGCCTCCCAAGTGCTGAAATGTAATCATTATGCACAGCAAACATGTACCAATAAAAATAAACTTAGTCAAAATCACAGCATGGGGCCAGGAATATAGTTCAGCAGTACAATGCCTGTCTAGCAAGCACAAAGTCATGAATTTAATCCCCAAGACCAAAAACAAAAACAAACAAACTCACAGCGTTTAAGTGATACACACACTGAAAGTACAATACTGTTTCCCTGCTTAAATGCAACATTCAAGCTGTTAAACTTTTTACTGTTTAGTCCCCTGTCCTAACAATATTGCTCTAGAAAATCAAACACAACATTCAAAACTAGCTGGGTGTGGTGGCACATGCCTGTAATCTCAGCACTCACTCAAGAGGCTGAGGCAGGAGGATTCCTATAAGTTCAAGGCCAGCCTGGGCTACATAGTGAGTTCAAGACCATCCTAAATTACGAAGTGAGACCCTGTCTGTACACAGAAAAAAACAAAACAAAACAAAACACAAAGTTCAAAATGACAGACAAAACTGCTGCCAAAACTAAACTTAATCTGCCACACAGGAAAATTGTTTATATTGGTGACTAATAAGTGTTTATGAAGGAAACTGATATTCTAATGAGGACTCTGAACTGTTAAGGCCACGTGGCCTAACTCCAGCAGAAAAATGTTTTTACCAGGAACACCAAGGATATCAAGGCACACAAGAATCAGAGATGGACAACAAGGCAGAAGAACAAAGCAGAGTGCTTCCTAGCTTCAACTCCTTCCTGCCAGCAGTAAATGAAAGTACTCATCTCACTACATTCTGTCTACTTGTAATTGGCATTCTGAAATATTTTTTTCCCTAAATTAACAGATTTTTTTAAAACTACTAAATTCAGGACAATAGTTGCCTCCAAGGAAGGACAGAAATGGTACTGCAGAATGGCTTCGAGGGGCATTTCAACAACACTATTTTTAAATTGGAGCTATACTCCAGTGTATTTTATATTTTCTACACAATTTGTGAATGTGGCTAATGTTCTGTATCTTAAACACTTTTTAAAATCTTTTTTTTTTTTTTTTGGCGGCACCGGGGATTGAACTCACAACCTCGCGCCTGCCAGGGCAGGCGCTTAAGGCACTGAGCCAAACTCCCAGCCCTTAAAATCTCATTTTTCATTGTACTGTACTCCCTGGCTGGTAGGTGAAATTCAACATTTTAAATATGCTGTTTCTTCTTTGTAAACTGTCCATACCTTCTGTATGGGTATCCATTGAGGTATTAGTGCTCTTACCATCAATTGCAATGATCTGTTTATATGTAGTATAGTATTATTAACCTTCTACTATCTTTTTTCACTAGTATGTGTTTGTAGTACATAATGATTACATTCCTCATACTATTTTTTTGGCTATTTCTATTGCATCTTTTAAGGGGTAAAAACAAGGAAATTTTAGATTAAACAGACTGCAGTATTATCTTTACTGAACATTCACACACACACACACACACACAAAATTACCTTGCAAATAATCTGCCAGGTCTCCACCATTGCAATACTGATACACAAAAGAAAAAATAATTCAAATAAGGACAGTGATTCAAGATAAATTTGATCCATTCTCAGTTAATTTTTGTTTTAAAAAAATCACTGGTATGAATACAAATCCAATTTTAAAACATTATGCAATCAAAACTTTAAATTTTACATACCTGATAAAGTCTAGATTGCAAAATTGATTTTACTAACTTTAAATTTCTAATACAGTAATAACCTACTGTCAACTTTAAAGTGCGTTTTATCAAAAGCAATTTAAAATACATCAAATGGAGGCTTACAAAATACGTACCTCCATCACCAGAAAGACAGAGTTGGGTAATTCCTAAAAAGAAAACATTAAATATCGTTTAGAAAAAACATGAAATGGTAAATTTAAAAATAATGATAGTTAATAAAAAATATACTTGTTCATTACTAGCCAGGCATGGTGGTGCATGCCTATAATCCTAGCCCTCAGGAGACTGGGTCAAGAGGGATGTTTGAGGCCAGCCTAGCCTACTATGTATTGAGTTCAAGGCCAACCTGAACTACATAGCGAAAACTGGTCTCAAAAAAAACAAAAATAAACAAATAAATAAAAATATACCTGTTCAGCCGGGCATGGTGGCACTCGCCTTTAATCCCAGCACTCGGGAGGCTAAGGTAGGAAGAGTGTTCTGAGTTCGAGGCCTGCTTGAGCTACAATGCGAGCACAAGGCCAGCCTGAGATACATAGTGCAACCCTGCCTCAAAAAACGAGGACCAGGAGTTTGGCTTAGTGGCTTAAGCGCCTGTCTGGCAGGTGCAAGGCTGTGAGTTTGATCTCCGGTGCTGCCAAAAAAAAAAAAAACAAGTATACCTGTTCACTATTAAACCAGTAAATTCTACCATAAAGTGAAATTAAAATTCCCAACAATGATTTAAGAACCTCTTCTTCAAAACCAAATCGAATTCTGATAATACTAATGTCATCAAGAGGGGATACAACTCACTGTTGGAGTCCCGGCCTAGCATGTGCAAGACCCCAACTTTGATTTCCAACACCATAAAAGAAAAAAAAAAGGAAAAAGTTGATTCTGTTTATGGCAAGGACTAAAGAATGATTCAACTTTATTTTTTTTGTGAATGATTCAACTTTTGATTAGGACTGACCTAAAACAATACATAAGACAAAAGGCAATCTACCACTTGCGAACAAAGAAAATTCTTTAATCCTTTGAGAAGTATTCCCATTTTGAAAAGTTTCTGAGTAGCATTCTGGGTAGCAAAATGACTTACAATCCTCCCTAGCAATACAAAATACACATTCTGTTTTCTGGAATACATGACCCAGGAGATGGAGTTTTTTGTATTTCTAGTTTTTATTTATTTGGGGTAATCACATCAAGGAATTGGTGATAAAAAGATGTTTCATCATATGTTACACCAAGATACGTTCTAAGACTTTATGGAACTGATTTGAGGAATTTTACAAAGTCCCTCAAATGTATATAACTCCAGGTCTGCTGCTTGGATAAGTAATTCCAAGAGTGGTTTGTGGACTCTTCAAAGAATTTTTATAACATTAACTAAACTTTAAATTGGGATCCAGGTGTGGTAATATACACTTGTATTCCCAGCACCTGGGTGTCTGAGGCAAGAGAATTGCAGCTTCAAGGCCAGCATGGGCTGAGTTCAAAATCCACCTGGAATACATAGTGAGACCCCGTCTCAAAAGTGTAAAAAAAAAAATTAAACTGGGCTGCCCTGTGGCTTAACTTAAACCAGTATTCAAACGTGATTGAAAACAGAGTGCTTCCAAGCAGCACTGGGCTTCACCCAGGTCCTAAATATAAGGTTCTATGGAAAAACAAAAAAGAGGAACTGAACAGAAATGGGGCAGTTTACAGCAGCACTCCTCAGAGTCAAGAACCACTACCAATTGAGCAAATATTTCACACTCCCCATAATGAAATAACTACAGAAATTAAGAATTTGAAAAGGTTTAAAGCAATTCCATAAAACAATTTTGTCTGATCAACCTAATTATAATAATCTGGGAGCCAGAGTTACATGTAGCTGAGCAGTACTTGTGTAGTGTCCACAACAGAACATGTTCCACCTCTAGCATCAGAGGGAAAAAATTTTTAATGTCAATTTAGGCCCTTTTTATCTCATCTTTGCAACAATTCATTCTTCCTACATTTTTGGAAAGTATCAGTTCACCCAGACCAAAAATAAAAAATCTGGCTTCACCATAGACTAGTCTTGTGCACTTTCCTGCAACAACAAGCAACACAACAGGATAGCACAAAGTTGTTTCACCATGGCCATCAAGGGGCTGGACACCGTAGTTCAAAACCTGAGTGCAAAATTACGTCTGCAAGAAACTCAGTGACTTAAGATACTTGCTTCACTTATTCTCAAGGACAAGATTAAAAAAACTAAAATACATATCAAAATTCTTTGATCCCAGAGGTATAAAAAAAAACAATCATAAAAATGGTTACCATTTACCCTCTGCTAAAGAACTAGGAGGCAGCTCCTGCCACAGCAGGATCCCAGCATGAAGAATCTAAAACAGATGCCTGCCTGCCATCTCTTAATAGCAGCTCTTCCCTGACAAATCAGGAAGGCAGAGAACAGCCAGCGACTAGCAGGACAGAAGATCAAGTGCTTCCTCTTATTAGAAATAAAAACAAAAAATATATATCTAAGAGTTAAATCATCTTTGTGAAATCTGATCAAATCCAGACCAAAACATCATATGACCCCTAAAATTACTGAGAAATAGCATGCTGAGAACTTTCAACAATATTTTCTTTTATCAACTATAAGTACAAAAATATTATCTCAAATTGGTGTTGCTTAACCATATCATAGTACCATATTCTAATTATTGCAGAGATAAAGAAGCTAGGAATTCTTTAATTCTTTTTTGTGTGTGTGCTGGTAATCAAACCCAGGACCTTGTACTTGCCAGGCAGGTGCTGTACCTGCTATATCCCGGCCCCAGGAGCTAGGAATTCTTAAGAGGACTCTCAGCAATCATTAATAACTTGTGCTCACTCAAGAGAAGAGCTCAAATTCTTATTCAGGTATTCTCAGTTTTGGAGTTATACGAACTACTTAGTTTTTCTTCGTTCACTCACTCATCCAATAAATAATGGAAAGAAATATTTTAATATCCTTGACCTCTCATCCAAACCATCCTGTGTTTTTCTACCTTCAAAGTAGAGAAGATCTCCACAGATTCAATCATTTTTTCTCTTGAACTGCCCCCACCTTCAGGCTCCCTCTACAAAATAGTGTACATTTTTTAAAAATTTAAAGGACTTGGAACTTAAAGTACTTAAGGAACTTGGAACATGAGTAGCTGTAACAGATAGGACTAACAGAACCAGTCAAATCAACTATAGGCAAATTGAAACTCATGTAGTACTGACGCACCAAAAAAGAACTCAGAAGAAAAGTTACCTGAATGATCAGAAGGGCTGAAAAGCAAGAGTTTGCCACAGTTACACATGCACGTTTCTCCTTTCCTGATATCCAGAAATCCTCACTCTCCACTCCTCTCCAGCAATCTCATCAACAAAATTAACATCATAGGCATTTTATTCTATCATTCCCCCACTCACCTCCTTAATGACATAGATAAAAAACCTAAAAGAATCCAGAAATGAGGGCCAGGGATTTAGCTCAGCAGTATAAACGCCTGCCTGGCAAGCTTTAGGTCATGAGTTTGATCCCTGGTACCAAAAAAAAAAAAAAAAAAGAAGAATCCAGCAATGAGCCCACATATATGTATGTGGCTGATATTTTTTATTTTTACACATTTCTTGTACTAGTATACAATGTAAAAAATAAAATCTTTTCATGTAGTCACCTTGAAATTACTGATTGGTAATTCAGGTTTTTTAGCACATTTTCCCTCATGGCATATTATTCTATAACCAATGCTGGTATTTAAAAATACTTTTCATTCTGATAGGAAAAAAAATCTAAGTATACTCTGCTCTGAAAGAGAAACATACCTCGCAATTGCAAGAGTTTTCTGTACCTCTCCAAGAAAGGCAAATTAACAGTTAATATTACTTAACGATTTTTGTACTTGCCACCACAACTTGTACTAATTGCTGCCTTCTATGTACAGAGAATACAAGACAAACTACACAAACAGCTCTGAGTAGAATAGACAGTTCAGCTAGGATTGTGAGATGAATTTAGTTTTTTACTTTAAAGTTTTTTCTCCCTTTTCACAGTGCTTTGATTTCTGGAATGGTTCATACCTAAATAGGTAATAAAATACACCCACAACACTCATATATTTCATGCATAGTAGCTTAAACTGCAAAATTTTTGGAGAGCCAGCATACTCTATGATCAAAAATTTGGGCATGCTTTTTGACCTGGTAATTCCAATTCTAGAAACTTAATTATAATAATAAAAGGTATGTTATTTTATAGCATTTTTCTATAATTGGAAAAAATTTTCTTTAAAATGAGACAAACAATACACTATATCTTATAACATGAGTTTTGTTAAATAATTTTTGGTAACCTATGACCATGTGAAGAATGACTACATAAAAAACATAACTAAAACAGTCCATTTTTTGTCACCCCACTAAAATTAAGCACACTGAGAACAAGGACTATTTTATTCACTACTTTACACCTACCACTCAGAACAACGACTGACACATGGTAACCATTCCGAAACTTGCAAAATGCATTTAAATAATGGAAATAAATACAGAAAGGTCATAGCTAAAAGTATTTTTACTGGAATTCAACTGTACAAACCAAGGAAAACAAAACCTATCTGACCCATGTGGAACGGTCTGCCTGAAGAACAGAGAGGAAATCTAAGTCTGCTGCTCTCTCCATAGGCCTCACACGGTGAGCACCACAGAAAGTGTGGCTAGCATGGAAGAGAGAACTTTTTAAACATAACATGACTCCTACATATAGCCAACTACGACATCTGGTGCTCAACTCAAAAAACAGTACTTTTCTCCAAAACTGACCTTTGAAAAGAGTAATTCTGACTATAGAGAAATTTTGCTTTAGAAAATGACAGAGCAGGGTGTGGTGGCACATGCCTGTAATCCCAGCACTCAGGAGGCTGAGGCAGGAGGATCGTTGTGAGTTCAAAACCAGCCTGGGCTACAAAGTAAGCTCAAGGTCAGTCTGAACTGCATAGCGAGATCCTGTCTCAAAAAGACACAAAAAAAAAAAAAAAAAAAAAAGAAGAAGAAAGAAATAAAGAAAGAAAATGACACTAGAATCCAGTTTTCCCAGCTCCAAATAAAACACAACTCTATGCCACATCGTAATCATGGATATATCTGGATGATGAATGTGCATAACATCCTTGTTTTTATTTATCTTATTTCCTAACATTTCTATGATTTATAAATGTCGCTTTCATAATAAGACAAAAGCTCCATTTAATTTTTCAATAGCCTACAATACACCTTTCTATATCACAGAAATGCCAGATCTAGTATTGGCATTCTGCTACTTGACCTAACAAACTACCCTGACAGTATATTATCAATTGTTAATAAATGTACCCATGCTGCACATTACTATTTTACACTATTGATCCATATTTTAAACAATTTCTTAATGACATAACAAACTATATGTTCGTCAAAAAGAATTAGGGCAATTGTAAATTTCTGTTAAGAATCATCTAAATTTGTATAAAATAGAATTGTTAAAAATGCAAAATAAGATACCTGAACATCATAGAGTGCTACAATATTTTCATGCTGAAGTTCCTGTTAAAGAAATTAAGAATTTAGAATATTAATATTAACAAGTATTCTAACAGTTTTAATACTTCAATATGCAAATGCAAAATAAGTACACACATATATTTACAATTTTTAGCAAATTACATCTAAAAATTCAGTCTACTGAAAAACAAAATGTGCCTGATCAAACTTTACACAGGGCCAAAATATTTTTTTCAACACCACCATTTTGTAGACTCCTAACAAAGTCAGTATTCTTTTGTTTTTGTTTTTATTTTATTCTTGGTACTAGGGATGGAATCACAACACTGAGCTAAATCCCTGGCCCTATTTTTTGAGACAGGGTCTCACTATGCAGTTCAGGCTGGCCTTGAACTCACTTTGTAGCCCAGGCTGGTCTCGAACTCACAAGGATCCTCCTGCCTCAGCCTCCCGAGTGCTGGGATTACAGGCATGTGCCACCATGCCCGGCCAAAGTCAGTATTCTTGTTTACAAAACAAATGCAACTGTCAGTATGGCCACAGACTTACTACCAAACTTAACATAAATTTCTTATGGCAACAGAAATACAAAATTCCAAAGTATTTTTTAAAAGTATATTATCTGCCTAAAAGAAAGTATATTCTCAGCTCTAAAAGTTTAAGTTTTATCAGAGAATTCTCCACAAGGAAAGATGTAAAGTTCCACACTGTGAAACTGGGCTAAATATGCTGAAACTGGGAGAATTTTTCACTGTCTTTAGTGAGCCATGTGTTTTATGACTGTCCAACTATTCAGTTGAACAAGATTTTCCAAATGCAATCCTTTTTTTTTCCTCAAAACATCTCACTTGGGTAACTGTGGCTAGGAGTAATCTAAAAAAGCTATCTCCAAGGGAAAAAAACTTCAATTAAAAAAAAAAGTAGTCCCACTCCTCCCAAAAAAACTTAATTGTAAAGTGAAAAGGGTTAACAGAAGAGGTGAACAGTGTACCAGACATATCAACCTGCCTAACCCTCTTCTCAAATAGCAACATGGTAACTGAAAAAGCAAAAAATTGAGAAACTAAAATCAGTTTTCATTGAATCTCTCTAAAATTGGCCAAGAGCCACAAATACCTGTTATTAAAAATAGCTTCAGCTAGCATGGGGGTACATTCCTATAATCCCAGCATATGAGGCTGAGACAGGAGGATCACCCTGAGTTTGAGGCCATCCTAGGCTACACAGTGAGTTAGAGGACAGCCTGAACTACATAGCAAGATCTTATTCCAAAAAACAAAACAGAACTTGGCTTCAGTGTATTCACTACTTCAAAAAACAGCACATAAAAATGAGCAGCAGCTGAAAATTATCAAACTTGTGCCCAACTACCAACTGCAAAGGATTCCATCATATATATTTAATTTAGAATAAGTTTTAGCCTAGTATATAATACTACACAAAGTAACATACCTTTAAGATTTTAATTTCCTTTCCAAGCAGTATTTGTGATTTTGACAAGTTCTTTTTATTAATGCTTTTAATAGCTACCTCCCAATCAGTTTTCTGAAAAGGAAAAACAGTATTACTCCCAGAAATTATTACACAGAAACAGGAAAAAAATCTATAAGCACAAAGTGTTTTTAGCAGCACATAAAATGTGCAACACTGGGGATAAATAAAAAAGAACCTCAATCTCCAGCAACAGGAAAACTACTTCACAAATCAGTGTAACAAGTCAACGTTCTAAACAGTTACTAAAAATAGTAAATGTGCGGATTATATCGGAACTAGTACCAAATTTAAAAAAAAGTTACAGTTCATAACCACACAAAAGTTATGGAGAAATGTGATTTATATAAACTTGGAAAGTGTTATGATTAAGTGAAAACAGTATTGTTATTTTGGGTGGATTATTATGTGTTTTAATTTTTTCCTTGAGTTTTAAGTTGTTTTCACAATAAATAAAAAGCAACAAAGAGAGCGCCCTTTGAATATGACCCTTGGCAACAATCACAACAGTCAAAGCCTTTATGATTATTTCCACTCTCCAAGCTTTTCCACATTCTTTAGATTCTAAAACCTCATGTGACCTTACTTGTGAAACAGCAAAGGCTTTTTTTTTTTCCTTTCCTTTCCTTAGGCTTGAACATGAGTTCATGTTTATTTGGAAGGAAAATGAAGCATCCAACTATTTTTTCCACTGTTAGCCCGTCTAACCCAGGAGGGGTAAAATGGTACCTGGCTGGTCGGGTTGTAGGAAAACCAATGTGGGAAAAGTGCTACTTCCCAGTTTGAGAAACCCTAAGGCTAATGGGAAAGCTGCCGACTTTCCACAGGGTCTGCAATTTTCAACCTCAGAGGTGACAAGTCCTGGCAGCTCAGGGAAGAGGGAGGGACCAAAAAGTCTGTCCAGGCTCGAGCAGCGAAAGATGCAAGGACTGTTCCGTCTTTTGCGGTCCACAGCAACTTCAGGTGGAAAGGTTTCTCCGTGTGGCACACAAGAGTGAATCCCTGAGAGCACTCTGGTTACCAAGCGCACTGACAAGGAGGACCATCAGTGGTCAGGCGCCCGTCTGTAGGTGGAGCGCTGCCTAGAAGCTCCAGCCTCAAAACAATCCTCCCAAGACCAAAACAAACCCCGCGACACTGACAGCGCACACAAAGGCAGGCCCGGGGCAGCAAGCCAAGTGGCGGTAGTGGTGAGGTCTCGGCTCTAGCGGCTCCGTCAAATCTCAGGACGCCCCGGGTCCGGTTCACGCCCAGGGGGCCCGGCCTCCAACCGGCGGGCTGGGCTGGCGGCGCTCACCTGACGATGCCGCCCCCGAAAGACCACGGCGAAGGCCCCGTGTCCCACGAGGTCCCTCTTGCTGTACTCGAAGTCGCCCACCACCTCCATGGCCGCACCCCGGGGGCATACAGCGGCCGGGCGGGCAGCGCAGAGCAGCGCGGCGCAACGGGATCAGCACCGCGGACCCGCGGGCCCCGAGCGCGCCCGCGGGCGGCGGGAAGGGGGCAGACGCGGCCCCGGGCCCGGGCGGACGCTCATGCCGAGAGGCCGGAGCGGAAACGAAGGAGGCTGACGCGAGGAGCCGGGGTCACCGAGGCCTGGCCCGGCCCCGGCCGCTCCTCATGGCCCGGCCCGCCGCCGGCCGCGGGCTCTCTAGCGAAGCGGCCTCGCCGCTGCCGGGCAAGAGGCGCCGCCACCGTCACTGTGAGCCCCCAGAGCCGCAAGAGCGCCCAGGGGAAGGGCACGGTCCAGGCCGCCCCATCCCCAGCCCGCTCGGCCGCCCTGGCCCTCTCCGCTCGGGTCGGGTCACCGCTGCTCCGGGGCCGCCGCCCTAGAACCCTCACGGCCCCAGCCCCCCGCGCCGCCTGCTCGAGCCCGCGCCACACGAAAGCTCTCGCCCACTTGCCGCTCCCGCGCCGACTGCCGACCCTCCGCGACGTCACCGCGCCTTGTAGGACGCAGCACGCTGCGAGGCCGGCTCCCTCCGCCGAGAAAAGGAGTGCGCGCCCGGCGCAAGGCGCCCCCAGCAGAAGCCGCTTCCTGGTCGCTGAATGAAGAAGCGGCGGTGCGAGCCCTGCGCTGGCCCAGCGACCAAATGAAGTTGGGCACGCCCTGGTTTCTGGCCTACTGGAAGCAGGTTTACACAGAGGCTGGTTTCGAACTCCACCTGCAGGGAGGACGGTGGTCTCGCTTGTACGGTGTGGATTTCAAGGAGCCAGGGAGAGCAAAGGAAAGACTCCTAGAGCCCGACAGTGCACACGCACTCCCAAATCTGAGGGTACGCTGCCAAACTGCTGTCCTTCCCCCACCCCTCTCAGGCTTTGCTCTCTTGGAGGTCCCTAAAGGGGTAGTGTCTGTCGGGAACGGGGGAGTGGGGATGACGACGCTGAGAGAAGTTAACGCCAGCGAAGGGATGCTCTTCTTGAGGAAGTGTTTATGTACAGACTCCTGTATCCACTCCCGATGCCCTGTTTGGCAGGCATCCCTTAAATGGTTTTAAGGGGCCTTCTTTTTCTACCTTATTACTAAGGCTATTCAAGTGGCACAGAATTTAATTGTTAACGTCCCCGCAAGGGAGTATTTTATGTTTTTATTTATTTATTTATTTATTTATTTGTACCGGGGAATCGAACTCACGACCTCGGGCTTGCCAGGCAGGTGCTTACACCACTGAGCTAAATCCCTGGCCCTCAAGCGAGTATTTTACAAATGCAGTTTATATAAAATATGCTTAAAAATTCAGTTTCCACACTTCAGTGTATGTCCAGATTTTTAGGGTGTTGCTTTCAGGTTATCTTACATTGCACCTCTCTGCAAACTCATCTCTGAAGGTCAGGCAGGAACACTAAAACCTGCCAGATTTGAGACAGCCCAGAATTCTGAGGTAAACCTCTGACTTAGTCCATTTTCTGCTGCTAATAACGATACTACAGACTGGTTAAGTATTAAGTCATTTTCCGTTGCTATAACACAGTACTTGAGGTTAGGGTGTAGTGTTTGCACTGGTGCAAGTCTGTTAGCCTATTTAGGAACCTGAGGCCAGAGAATGGCCAGCCTAGGCTACTTAGGAAGACCCTGTCTCAGAATAAAAAAGACCGGGGACATAGTTCAATGGAAGAGCACCTCTGGGTTCAGTGCCACGCGCGCGCGCACACACACACACACACACACACACACACACACGAGAAACCTGAGGCCAGGTACTTTATAAAGAGGTTTATTTCACTCACAATTTGGGAAGCTGACAGTCCACACACCATAGCACCAGCTCTGGCAAGGGCCTCGTGGTAAATGGCATTATGACATGAGCCCATGGAGAGTGGGAGAGCACATGGCAAAGAAGCCAGAGAGTAAGAAGGAGCTAGTTTTGCTGTAATAACTCACTCTGGAGAAAGTTAACTGGGTTCCAAGAGAACCAGATGAATCCCTTCCAAGAGCAGCACTCCCAAAGACCTCTCACTAATAAATCTTAACGCTTTCACCATCTCAATATCACCACAGTGAGAAACAAAGGTCCCAGAATATGAACATTTGGGAGATACACTTAAATCACATCCACACCACAACAGTAGGCTATAAAGAAAAAAGGTTTATTTTATTTTATTTTATTTTTTTCAGCACCGGGGATCGAACTCTCAACCTCGCACCTGCCAGACAGGCGCTTAAGCCACTGAGCCAAACTCCCAGCCCCAGGTTTTTTTTTTTTGTGTGTGTGTGTGTGTTTTTTGTTTTTGTTTTTTGTTTGTTTGTTTGTTTGTTTTGAGGCAGGGTCGCACTGCATAGCTCAGGCCAGCCTTGCGCTCGCGTTGTAGCCCAAGCCGGCCTTGAACTCACAAGGCTCCGCCTACCTCAGCCTCCCGAGTGCTGGGATTAAAGGCATGCACCACCACGCCCGGCTAAAAGGTTTATTTTAGCTTACAGTTCTTGGTCCGAGGATGAAGGCTGCATCGGACTGTGTGGGTGTGTGCACGCAAGCTTGTTACTGGGGATTGAACCTAGGACCTTTTCATTGAGCTGCAACCCAGCCCTTTTCTATTTTTTGAGACAGAGTCTCATGAAGTTGCTAAGTTGCCCAGCCTGAGCTCAAACTTAATGATCCTCCTGCCTCAGCCTCCCAGAGTGCTGCCTAGGCGATGCCTTTGTTGTTGACAGAGTCCTGAGGTGGCACAAGGATCAGGGACTGCAGAAGAGACCTAACCAAACTGCTCCCTGCTCCCCTGGGCTGGGCAGTTAAACTCAGAGCTTCACCATTCTAAGCAGGTGCTCTAGCACTGAACTACATTCCCAGACCCAAACTGGCTGACACAGCAGGCTCATCCTCAAAACCAGATACTAATCTAGTCCAGGAATAAATGGTGGATTCCATTCGTGAGGGCAGAGCCCTAGCCACCCCTTACAGGCTCTACTTCTTAGTATCTCATAATGAGAAATACATTTCAATGTGAGTTTCAGAAGGCACAAACCATTCTCAAACCATAGCACCCTCCTTCCTCATACCCTCAAAATGTATATCTCTATCTATGTATTTGGGTTTTTTTAGATAAGGTCCTTCTCTGTACTTCAGGCTGGCCTTGAACTCATGGCAATCCTCCTGCCTCAGCTTCCCAAGTGCTGGGATTATAGGCATATATCACCACTCCCAAGTATACATAATTTTGAGATATTTATAGTTAATGCCACTAAAATTACATACAAACGCTAGAACATTACAGAAGTGTTAAAAAGTCTTTAAAGTGCAGGCCTTTAAAGTGGACATATCTTGCATCTTGTATTCATAGGCCAAGCATGTGCAGCTTGCAAACTTAAGGGTTTTTGACCTTGAGGGTCATTACTGAAAAGAGTGGTGGGAGTAGAAGCTCTATTAAATGTTTAGTTAGAACTACGTGGGTTGCAAATCACAAACATCAAATGTGATAAATAAAGAACAGAGACAAAGATACAGCTGTGTCTCTCAAAGTTCCCACGTAGTGCTTCCAAAGCAAACTACCAAAAGAACCAAGGACCCACGCAGGACTGCTGGGTGCCTGCCTCATTCCTCTCTGGCCACAGATCTCCCAAACGACTGAAAGATAAGCATTGACAGCCACCAGTCCCAAACCCAAATCCTTAAGGAAGAAATTCTAATCATGTCAACTTCAGTCAGGCGATCAACAACTCATCCAAAGCTGGGGAGTAGAGTGGAAGGAGGCTGGGTCACCTCATATAACCTTGGCTGTTCCCAACACAGCCAGTGGGTGTTAAAGGAAGGAGGCTATTTTCCAGGATCAGGAACTGAATAAGCATCCCACAGTGCTCATTGGAGTTAGAATTTAGGTTTTATTTAAGAATAGAAGTAAGGAAGGATGTCTAGTTTGCCTCTGAAATCAAACTGTCAACTTGATTCATTTTCATTGTTTTCTATTTGCCCTATTATTGTGTTGTGTATATATGTGTGTGTGTATGTAAATATGATAAACTATTAAAATAGTTCAGTACCCATTAATAAATAGTGTAACAGTTACTTCAGCAACACCTAAAATGAATGGCCAATATAAACGCATTAGGGGCCAGGGATATAGTTCAGCGGCTCAGTGCCTGCCTGGCAAGCACAAGGTCATGAGTTTGATTCCTGGTACTGGGAAAAAAAAAAAAAAATATATATATATATATATATACACATACATACACATAGTCATTAGTTGATCAACTGCTGTGAGATTTTCTAATTGTCAAGATCTTTCAACAAAAATCAATGTGAGGGCCGGGAATATAGCTCAGTGGAATAGCATCTACCTGGGAAGCATTGTGAGTTCAATTCCTGGTACTCCCCCCCAAAAAAGAAAGAAAAATCAATATGAGCAATGTTTTGCTTAGTTAGGGAGGCATTTTAGGAGGAGAACTTATTATCTGCAAATTACATCACTGCAAAAAAATTACATAATCACTATTGATTCTATTTTGGTTCCGTTGTTTCCACTTTGATTATATTGCTGATGCTTTGAAATTCTTGTGAAGAGTTTGGGTGCAATGCTTTAGTATTTAAATATGCAAGAAACTGCAATAAAATATGGAAAATAAGTATGTAAAAGAAAGCTGGGTATGCCGGGGATTTAGCCCAGCAGCGAAAGCGCCTGTCTGGCAAGTGCAAGGTAATCCCAGTTACATAAAAAACTGATATAGGAGGTTACTAGGCTTGAGGCTGCGCTGGACAGTTTAGCAAGACCCTGTCTCAAAATCAAATTAAAGTGGCGTAAGGCACTAGGTATGTAGCTCAGTGGTAGAACTTGCCTAGCAAGTCCAAGATCCTGGGTTCAGTGCCTAGTACTATTAAACACAATTTGTGTATGTGTGGGTGGGGGGGAATATGTAATGTTTTTGTTGTGGTGGTTGTCATTTGACTTTTTTGGGGTTTTGTTTTTGTTTCTGAGATAATGTTTCACTATATATAGTCCATGCTGACCTTAAACTCACCATGTAGCTCAGGCTAATCTCAAATTCCTGATCATCCTGCTTCAGGTGGGAGTGCTAGAATTAAAGACATGTGCCACCATACTCAGCCCTCCTAAGGTTTTTATAAATATTATGACTACCAAACCAGGCACACACCTGTAATCTCAGCACTTGGGAGGCTGGTGCAAGAGGATCACTGGGAGTTCAAGGCCAGCCCGGGCTACATAGCAAGACCCTGTCTCAAAAAAAAAAAAAAAAAAAAAAAAAGAAATACCATGACTACCAACCCTCTGAATCATACACAGATCTTCTGAAATGATATCAATAATAAAATTCAGCCTAGACATCTTCTGATACAATGCAAAAGTGAATATGACAGGTGAGCAGTTTTTAATATCGGGCAAAATCATTCTAAAATTTGCATTTTTAAAATACATACTTTGAGTATTTCAACCCAAAATATTAATGTCATTTTTGCTATGTGACAGTAACTCAAAAACTTATGTATTTCTTAGGAATTAGCAATAATGCTAATAGTCAAAATAAAGAACATTTGCAAATATCACTGAAATACATTTCTAAGAACATCATGAGTCTGTTTCCCAAAAAATGCATCTCAAACTCCTAGAAGAAATACTTCACTGATGACATAATAAAGCAAATGAAAAACATTTTAAATTTCAAAAAAATTAATGAGAAATTTTAACAGGGGGAAGGGATGTAGTCTAGTGGCAGAGCATTTGCCTAGCATCTGTGAGGCCCTGGGTTCAACCCCCAGCACTTAAAAAAAAATTAAGCAAACTCTATCTTGTGGTTTTAAAAGAATATAACATTTTTAGCCATGATGGATTAGCTAGAACTTCAAAAAAGAATGACCCACATAGATGTATCTAGATTTACACTCCATCTCATAAAACAGACCCACTGAAATGACTAAACAGTTATTCAAGGAAGCAGATGCCGACACCGAGTGGGTTCAAGATAACTATTAGAGATTAACACCAGAGAAAAGAAAAGGGCAGAAGCAGAAATGTAGAGTGAGAAGAAGGTGATGCAAGCTTGACTATGCCAGGGCTTCCCCAGCAGAAAATTCTGGAGCAAAACAACAGTGTGGTCCTGTGTTGAGTCAAAATACCCTACCTCACTCCATCTCAGGGCAGGGACGGGCACTGTCTGCTGCTGAGGTCCCAAAGGCGCCAATAGCTGAAGGCCATGCTCCCCCAATTGGACAATACCTCTTTCCTTCAAGGAGAATCCGGGCAGTCCATCTTCAAGGCTGCTACAACTTTTTGGAAAACTTAAAGGACAGGCTGTAGTTTTCTACCACCATCAATACCATGTTTATTATTTCACATAAAATTATTCTAACGTACTTAAATGCAAATCTTAAAGACTGTCAATTGTTTAGTGAATCTTGCAGATTATGTGGAACGAGCAGGAACAACTGAAAGCATATATTAAATTCGATTGTTAGGTGCTCAAGACAAACGGTTTCAATGAGAAACATGCATGTGAAAGTTTTATTTGAAGGGGTTAGGAATATAGTTCAGTAGTAGAGTATGTGCTTAGCATGCAGAAGGTCCTCAGTTTGATCCCCAACACTGAACACTGCCACCACCGCCATTAACAACAAAACTTTATTGGATTTTATACAGACAGTGCCAATGTACTACTTAGGAAGAAAGTTTAACATTTCAACCCAATGTTTAGAGGATTTTTGGGCATTTTAATTTGGCATTGAGTCATTATTCTCAATCTTTGGATAACACGAAGAAACCACTTTATTTTTTTGTTTTTGTTTTTTTTTTTTTTTCTTTTTGCGGCACCGGGGATTGAACTCACAGCCTTGCGCCTGCCAGGGCAAGCGCTTAAGGCACTGAGCCAAACTCCCGGCCCTGGTTTTTTGAGGCAGGGTCGCACTATGTAGCTCAGGTCGGCGTTGCGCCGCGTTGTAGCCCAAGCCGGCCTCGAACTCACAACGCTCCGCCTACCTCAGCCTCCCGAGTGCTGGGATTAAAGG
>RJWM01034964.1:0-19422 GCA_004363535.1 Dasyprocta punctata | reverse complement strand
TGTGGCCTTCCCAGCACAGAACCGTAAATAAACTGGCGTGAGCCCTTATTGGGGGCTCTTAGGTTCCCAGTTGGTACTGTGGGAGGCATTGTCATGCATTCGGGTCTCTAGTGGGACTCTTGCATGATATTGCTGTGGGATCCAGGCCCTCGGCTATCCTGGGTCTTAGTGTTGTGGACAGATCTTCCTGCACCGTCTTTGTGTTTAACTTTGGGTGATTATTATAAAAACAGTATTACAAATCCTGTGTCCTGTATGTAGTTGTTCTCCATGTAACCCCTGACTACAACAATCATCTCAATAGATGCAGAAAAAACTTTTGATAAAGTCCAGCACTCATCCATGATAAAAACCCAATAGAACATTGGAATAGATGGTCTTTACCTCAGTCTGATAAAAGCCATCTATGACAAACCAACAGCCAATATCATACTAAATGGACAAAAACTGAAAGCTTTCACTCTAAAATCAGGCACAATACAAGGATACCTACTATGATCAGTCCTATTCAATATAGTTCTAGAAATGTTAGTCAGAGTAATTAGACAAAAGAGAGAAATAAAAGGAATAAGAAAAGGAAAGGGAGAAGTTAAATTATCATTATTTGCAGATAACATGATACTGTGTGTAGAAGACCCCAGAAACTCCACTGAAAGACTTCTAGGTTTGCTAAACAAATTCAGTAATATAGCGGGATACAAAGTCAAAAATAAATAGCCTTCCTATACTCAACAAACTCACTGAGAAACTAGGGAAACCACACTCTTCACAATAACATCCAAAAAAAAAGAAATACTTAGGAATCAATCTAACAAAGGACATAAAAGATTTACACATTGAAAATTACAGTACTCTGAAAAAAGGAATGGAAGAGAATTTCAGAAAATTGAAAGATATTCCTCGTTCATGGATAGGAAGAACTAACACTGTGAAAATGGCCATACTCCCAAAACTGTTATAGAGATTTAATGCAATCCCAATCAAAATACCATTAGCATACCTCACAGATCTAGGAAAAAACATTCCTAAAATTCATCTGGAACCAGAGGAGACCTAGAGTAGCAAAATTGATCCTGGGCAACAAAGGTAAGAGAGGAGGCATCACAGTCCCTGACCTGAAATTATACTACAAAACTAGTGTAGTAAAATCAATATGGTACTGGCAAAAAAAAAACCTGAGGATCAATCAATGAAATACAATAGAAGATGCAGACAAAACTACAAACATACTCAGCCACCTTATCTGTTTTATTTTTATTTTGAAGAGAATAAAACTGAATGAAATGAAACAGAATAGAGTCCATCAAAACAAAACAATGAACATGGTACAGGACTTCACAAAATGATAAAAGGAAATCAATAATGGCTACCATAATGCCTCTTGTTATCTTCAAAATAACTGCCCATACCGTCAGGCACAATAAAATCAAACAAAACATAACAGAATAAAACCAATCAAAACAAAACAAAGAAAGCAATACAGGATTTCAAAACAATAGTAAAACAACAGTGGTTACCATAATGCCTCCTGTTACCTTCAAAGTAGTTGCCTATACCATCAGACATGATACAATCAAACAAAACAAAGTAGAATAAAATCAACCAAAACAAAACAACAAAAGCAATACAGGGCTTCAAAACAAGATAACAAGAAATCAATAACAGCTACCATAATATATTCTGTTATCTTTGAAATAGCTGTCCATGCCGTCAAATATAATAAAATTAGACAAACTGAAACAGAATAAAACCAAACCAAACAGAACAATGAAAACAATACAGGATTCAAATCATGAAAATAGATTAACAATGGTCACCGCCTTCCTTTTTTAGACACTTCCTTCCCTTTCACTTTCACAATATGTATTGTGCATTTTGAACCCTACTAACTCCTTTAGTTTTTTGGTACTAGGGAGATAACATGATGTTCACCCATGTGACTCTGAACCATTTCATCCATGAGCATGATCTCAAGTTGTATCCATTTATCTACAACAGCCTCAAGGTTATCTTTTTTTATAGCTGAGTAGCTTTCCACTGTCTAAAAATTCAATGTCTTTCTTGTCCTCTCTGCAGCTTATGGGCAAGCTACCCCTACTTCTTTCTGGTTCCCTGTCACATGGAGCATTGTTTTATCTCCTTTGACTTTCAGCCTACGAACTCCCTTTCAAGTTAAATGTGTTTCTTGTACAAAGCATATTGGTGGATCCTGTCTCCTGAACCACTCTGCCTGTGTTTCTTTTTATTGATGAATTGAGGCCTCTACATTAATTGTTATGGCCAACATGCACTGCCTCGCCTCTGCCATGCTGTTTTCCTGCTGTTGGCTGCCTACTTTTCCTCTCCATTCAATTGTTTGTCCTGCTCAATGATACCCCCTTGCTGCTGTTCCTGGAGTCATGGTCTTTTTTTATCTTTCTCTAGAATGTCCTTCAGTATTCTTTGTAGGGCTGTTTTGGTGGTCATGAATTCCTTTAGGTGTTCTTTGTCGTGAAAGTATCTTGTTTCTCCATTAATTTTGAAAGACAGTTTTGCAGAGTACATCAATCTGGGTTAGAAGTCGTTTTCTTTCAGGACTTGAAATACTTCACTCCAAGCTTTTCTTGACTTGATGATTTGTGTAGAGAAGTCTGTCATGATTTTGATGTATTTTCCTTTATAGGTGATCTGGGTTTTTTTCTCTAACAGCATTTAATATTCTGTTCTTGTGTTGAATTTCTGGGCTCTTGATTATTATATGTCTGGATGTAGATTTATTTTGGTTATGGCTAGCTAGAGTTGTAAATGTCACTTCCTTCTCCGATGCTTGGGAAATTTTCTGATATTATTTCCTTGGGTTGTCTTGCAGCCATTGAATTGTTACTCTCTGATCCTTTGTTATTTTTAAGAGATTTTTCCATTCATGATCACAAGCTGCAACCCTGTCTTCAAGGTTTGAAAGTCTATAGTTTCTTTCAAGTGGTTTTATCAGCTTTCAATGGAGTTTTTAGTTTCCTGGATATCTCTTTGAATCTGTTTCATGTATTCTAAATCTCTTTCGTATTGTTCATCCAAGGTTTCCTTCATTTTCCTATGCTCCTCCATTTTTCCATCTATGTCTTCTTTAGAGATCTTTAGTGATTCTTTTATTATGTTTTCCATTTCTTCCTTTCCCTGAGCTAGTGTTTCTGTTCTAATTTCTTTTATAGGCTGATGAAGTTGTTTCTTTACTTCAGGTGCCATCGCTTCAGAAATTTCAGGTGTGCGACTCCCACTTTCTTCCATGTTTGCATCTCCTGGACTTGCTCTCCTTAGATTGGAGGTCAGAGACTGCCTCTTGCTTCTTTGTCCTGACATTTTCCTGGGTTCTTCCAGACAAATGTGTAGTGGGCTTCCAGGTACTTCCTGCATTGGCTACAATTTCTCTGAAGCGAGAATGTTTCTTCTAGCTAGGTGGCTACGGGTGTGCTGTTGCAGGGCTGTCTGTTGTTTTTCCTAACCTGCGCTGGCACCCCAGTGGTTGGTAGAGTGTGCACAGGGTCAGGGCTGGCTGCCACCTGCAGACCTGGGCTGGTCGTTGGTGAGTATCCTCCACTATGGTCCCTGGAGTGTGTGCAGGGGTGGGGTCAGCTGGCTGCTACCTCCAGACCAAGGTAACTACCTGCAGGGAGCCTCCATAGTGACCACTGCAATGTGTGCAAGGGCAGGGCTCAGTCTGAGTGATTTCCACAGGTCTGCATCCAGCTAGGAGCTGCTGGAGAAAGCTGGCAGCAGTTCTGGTTCCAGGCTTATCCAGCCCAACTCCAAAACGACTCTTGGCCAATTGCTCTCTCCCATGGGAGGACCGAGTCCTCTGCACTCACCACCAGTCAGTGCCATTCCCTGTATCCACTGCTCCCCTCCACTGCCACCACCTCTATTTGCAGAGGCCTCCAGGTTGCCAGCAGCCACAGTCACTATGACCGTGTGTTCCCAGGTTCCAACAGCTCCTCTCACACAGTGGCTCTGGTTCCAGGTAAAGGCACCACCAGACACTGCCTTCTTCTCCTTATAGACTTTTCTTTCTACTCTTTCTGTGGGCTTCAATTCTCACTTTAGATTCTTCCTAGGTCTGGAGACTCATTTTCTTCCTTCTTGCCTTTCCCACAATGCTGTATTCCAGCATCTGGACTGTATCTCTCAGAGAGGCTATTTACTGTGCTGCTTACTGTTCTGCCATCTTCCCAGAACTCAGCCACCTTATCTTTGACAAAGCGGCCTAACATGTTCACTGGAAGAAACATAGCCTCTTTAACAAATGGTGCTGCAAAAACTGGCTTTCCACACGACAAAGATTTAAGTTAGACCAATGCCTATCACCACACACTACACTAAAGTCAAAATAGACCAAAGATCTAAATATTAAAACAGAAACACTAAATCCTCTGGCAGACAGAGTAGGTAGAAATCTTGAAGACATAGTGGTAGACACAGAGTTCATGAATAAAAACCACACTGCATGGGGATTACTTCAAAGAATCAACAACTGGTATCTTGCCTTATTAAAAAATTTTTGATATCAAAAGAAATCAGCAACAGAGTGAAAAGAAAACCCACGAATTGGGAAAAAAAATTTAGCCAACTCTTCCTCAGACAAAGGACTTCTATCTAGAACATATAAAGAATTTTAAAAAATCAGTCCCCCAAAATTCAAAAACCCAATCCAAAAATGGGCATCTGAGATGAAGACACACTTCTCAGGTGAAGAAATACAAAGGGCAAATATATGAAAAAACGTTCAAAGTTATTGGTCATTCAAGAAATGCAAATTAAAGCAACACTGAGATACCATCTCACCTCAGAAAGACTATCATCAAAAAATCAACCAATAAGCCGGGCGTGGTGGCGCACGCCTTTAATCCCAGCACTCGGGAGGCTGAGGTAGGCGGAGCATTGTGAGTTCGAGGCCGGCCTGGGCTACAACGCGAGCGCAAGGCCGGCCTGAGCTGCATAGTGCGACCCTGCCTCAAAAAACCAGGGCCGGGAGTTTGGCTCAGCAGCTTAAGTGCCTGTCTGGCAGGTGCGAGGCTGTGAGTTCAATCCCCGGTGCCACAAAAAAAAAAACAAAAAAAAAATCAACCAATAGCAAATGCTGGAAGGACTGTGGGGAAAAAGGAACCCTTATCCATTTTTGGTGGGAGTGTAGACTGGTACAACCACTGTGGAAACCAGTGTGGAGATTCCTCAAAAAACTAGGATTAGAGGCCCCATTTGACCCAGCTATCCCCTTTCTGGGTATTTTCCTGGAAGAATTAAAAGCATCATACCCCAGTGATATATATGCACCTATGTTTATAGCAAATCTTGGAAACAACCCAAATGCATATCAACAGAAGGATGGATAAAAAAGTGTGGTATTTTTATACAATGGAGTACTACTCAGCTATAAAGAAAGATAAATTTGAGGCTTTTGTAGGTAAATGGATAAAACTAGAAACCATATTCATAAGTGAAATAAACCAGACTCACATGTGTAAACATTATATTGTCTTCCTTACATAAGAAACTGAAAGAGTAAATAAGATCCAAAAGGTACAATAGATATTGTGAAAGGGAAAGAAACTGCCCAAAAGAAAAGAACAACTGGGATGGAGAAAAATAGAAAAAAGAAAGGGAAAAACACACACACACACACATATATGTTCACACACACACAAGATAGCTAAGGCAATTGTACTACTAATTCTATTAGTTCATGAAAAGAAACTGAGTGCTTATATTGTTTACTCTGTTTTACATGCCTGTATCTTGTCATCTGAGCAACTATTTTGAAGATAACAATATACAACATAGTAACCATTGTTAATTTCCTATCATCTTGTTTTAAAATCCTATATGATTTTTTTGTTTTGTTTTTATTGTTTTATTTTCTTTTAATCTCTTTAAAATAAAAAAAAGTTAGAACATTTGGATTAAATATGCTAATGCCTGAATCAAAAATGAAGAAACAAAGAAAATTGTTATATTATTCATTTAACTACTCCATGAAGTCAAACTTTCAACTGATTGGCCCCTTAGTAGAGTTATCACTATTAAATGCTTTTCTTAATCTACACTGTACTAATTTTTTTCTCAATATTGATGCCTGAGCTAATAGACACTAAGTTTTTGTGTTGCAAAAACCACAGTACCCAGAAATAAATAGTGAGCAGGTGAATGTTTGTTCCTATGATCTATTTATAGTTGAAAACATTCACAGAGATTGACAATTCCTACTTTTCCATGAAATAGAAATTAAAGTATTGCTTCCTCCTCCCTTCTCTTTTCCTTATTCCATCTTTTTTCTCTCCATTTTGTTTTTTCTCAATCACCATTATCTACAAATTTCATTAAACATGATTTAAGTTTTTTATTCTAGGAAAAGCATATGGGCAGAGAAGGAACTGGCAGTCGGAGAGCCATCCTTTATAAGTCTAACCAGATACTTTTTCTGAAAATAGATAAGCAATTTAAGACACAAGGACAAAGTTTCCTTCTTTGCCTGGACAAAGCCTGTTTGCATGACCTATCTTCCCACAAAAGGGATGCTCTGCTCTTCTCTCTCAGCAGTGGGTGAGCGTCTCCAGAGCAGGGAAGCTCCTGGACAGTAGTGAGCCATTTGCTTAGGTTGTCTTCAGCAAATGCACGAACTTTCTGAGGGCTCAAACTAAGCCATTCATTATTTAAACTCCTATTTCTTTCCAGTTGCACAAAATTATGGTAACCGAAAGTAGCTAAGAGATAACAAATCGACAGATAAGAGCTTTAAAAAATAAGTTAGGACCATTTTTCCTCCTAACACCCATTGTACAAAACTAAATCACAAAGTGTGCTCGGTGATCTGTCAGCATGCAAAGATAAAGTTAGAAATGTTAAGACAAAATGCTTTTTTAAATATCTTATCTTCCTAGAACTGTTAAGCAAAGATTCCTGGGAGATGTTCCTCCTTTACATTTGAGAAAGATTAGCTTCTGTGAAGTTACTTTCAAAGTCAAATAAACTGACAGATTTCTCTGAAGAGGGAAAAAAGTGCTATTTTGTCTATTAAGGAAGTAAGACAGCTCTACAAGATAAATATCAGTCTCCTTAACTGTGAATAACAAGTGCAGATGGGTTAACCATTGGAAACGTGCAGATTATATAAACCTTCTCCGATCCATGTCCAACTGTTTACTCCCTTAACCTTTCAAAAAGCAATTTTCTATTGTACTATGAAGATGCCAGAAGAATAAAACATGTTGTTGTTATTAGCATAGTATTCCTTTGGCTGTGGAATCAGCACATAGCACATATTTTGGGTTCATCCTAATAACGAATGTCAGGACCCCACTGAATGTATCCATGATTTCTTTGTGACTTTCTGAGTCACTGCAATGCAAACAAGGCTATTAATTTACTCTAGTTCCCCACAGAACTTTTTTTGCTTTCTCCTCTCACCTACACAGCCATGTCTCCATTCTCAAATGTAGAAGAATTCTTAGGCACCTATCGAATTGCGTTAATTCAATTTGTCCACCATGTAAGTCAATTCACATCCAGGGCTCAGAAATCACTTACTTGTTTTTACTGTCTGTCCAGTAGGTTTATGTATTTCCATGGGTTTTAACTTGTGAGTGATAAGCAACATCCAAGTGCAGTAGATAACTTGGATGCTATAAAGAATGTATAATGAGGAAAGAAAAGTCTTTGACTCAGTTTCAGTAACAGTGATTACTATTATATTTTCTCCACATTGGACCCAGTAATAAACCATAAGTTAAAAAGCTGCAGGTGGTGATAATCTCTTTGGTATAAATGCAACATAACACAATTGCAAAAGCTCCAGAATATTCTTAAATACAGTTAAAATAACGTAAGCATAAAATCAGGCACTTCTCTGAATGCCTACATTTATCTGACTTATTCCATACTTAACATTGTAAGCTTGTCTTGTCTTTTCTCAAATACAAATCAATGCATGCTGTTATCAAGCCGCTCATCAAACTCCCCTTATCTTCTCAAGTTCCTTATGTGCTACTTGCTTTCCTTAAACATTAGCTTATTTTCTTTCATTTTTGCTTATGCTCCTCCTAAACAGAATCATGCTACATCTTCTTTTCTGACTTTTACTTTAAAAGTTGATTTGTCCTTTTTATCTGCTTTTTAAACCATTTTGTCCCCTCATGCCCTTTGTCTCTATTTTTTTCTTCACACATTATATTTCTCCCCTAATGCACCTGAGGGTTAGAGAGCTTAACGAAGGCATTTCCTTTGTCTTACACTTAAAGAGATGACCAAAATGAATCCCACACATGTGCATAAACAAAGAAATAAGGGAATGGGACAGGAAATTTGTATCAAATTCTCCAGGGGACAAAACCATGCTGAAAAGAAATGAAACAAACAAGCAAAATGGCAGGGAAGGCAGCATCAACCTGCTTTAGCACCAGGAAAGCAAAGTCGAAGCCGGTGAGAGAGCGGCTAGAGTAAGGTTTGGGCCACAGTCACTCACGGGGGTTCTGTCCAGCAAAAAGTCACGTTTGGTTTAGAGTTAATCTCACAAACAAGTTCAAGAAGACAATCTTTTAAATGTATTCTTTGATCAATATGCAGCTTATGATACAAAATTCTTTTTTCTTTTTAATTTAAGGGTTTCAAATGTGAATATGCCTAGATTAATAATTATTTAGGTACCAAAGAAGATTACAACAACAGACTCCTATGAAAACTCATTATATATTCCAGACAATAGGAATTTTAAAAGGATTTTTAAAAAGGAGAGAGAGTGAAAGCAGAAGTAAACCAGACCAAAGGTCAAATGCAGTTATTGCAAGTAAGCATTTAACCGAATGATGAGCTTCCTGACGGGTAACATTAGAGACTCGTGATACGTAATAAACTCCTAGTATCTGCTATAAGGAAGTAAGGCACCTTTTCAGGGGAAGCAAGCTTGAAAACTTTGCCCATACTAATTTCAGAACACAAGTTCTTAGACTCTTTAAACATGATATCTTTTAGAATATCATAAAAACATTTAATCCTTAGCCTAAAAACTTCACACAAATTTTACATACAACTGCAGAGACCTCAAGAACTATCTCAGGTACATCTTTGACACTTCTAGAAGTCCATGATCTATAGGTTAAAGATTTTTGCCTTTGGAGTGGTATTTGGCTGGCTTAACGGTCTTAGAGGATAACAATATCAAAAATTACAAACGTGGTCCGTTTCTATGTATTATTCATGCCAATTAAGTACTTTTATATATTTCTGCTTTTATATATTCCTTATTTATGCCAGTTGAATGCTAAGGGATAGTTCAGTGAAAACAATTTGGTGAGAAAGGTAAAGTCATGAATTATGTGCTGAATTAGAATATCTATATTTGATCTCATGGTTAACAGGCCAGCTACCTTTATTTTTCATGACATAAATGACTTCTAATAATTGATATAAATAATTCACAAGTATATAACCTATAATAAGATAAATAAGCAGATAAATAAGTCAAATAGCAATCTATTTTTCACTCTCTTACTTTACAGCTTACCAATATACATGGGCAAACAATATATTATTTGATTTTCCTTATGTGTGGTCTTTATGCAAATAGAATTATATGCAACTTTTTTCATTCCACAGTATGTCTCCAAAATTCACCTACGCCATTATATATCAGATGATTGTATTTTATTAAATAAGCAAAACAACCAGGTGTGGCGGCGCACACCTTTAATCCCAGCAATGGGGAGGCTGAGGTAGGTGGAGCGTTGTGAGTTCGAGGCCGGCTTGGGCTACAACGCGAGCGCAAGGCCGGCCTGAGCTACATAGTGTGACCCTGCCTCAAAAAACTAGGCCTGGGAGTTTGGCTCAGTGGCTTAAGCACCTGTCTGGCAGGTGTGAGACTGTGAGTTCAATCCCCGGTGCTGCAAAAAAAAAAAGAAAAAAGAAAAAGAAAAGAAAGAAAAAGAAAAATTAAATAAGCAAAACAAATTGGACAATCTGATCGACTACAATTATTTGCTACTAGAAACTGGGCAGCAGGAAAGGAGGCATTTATGGCTGAATAGAGGAGAGCCACATTGGAGCTACTCAGAGAAAATCAACTAAAATCACAGGTAAATGGAAGAAAGGGAGGGACATACATCCTGATGCCAGAATCGATCTGGTGTAAGAGACTTGTATATCAAGTAAAACATAAACATAGGACTTTACAAAATGGCGAACCAGCCCACAAGGTTGCCAATGGTATTGCCTCCTGTGTACAGAGCAAGATTCGCCATTCTGGGAAGTCTCCAAAAAACTGGTGGACTGCAAAAGTGTGGCTTACTCAAGGCACAGAGGACATATTTAGGATAAAAGGCCCTTCGTCTCTTTTGCCTTCCTCCACACAGGATGCAGCAGCCCCCTGGCAGCAAATTTTGCCAGCACACACACAGGGAGGAGTAAGAGACCAGAAAACTGCCAATTCCCCAACAGGCCACCAGCATTTTTATTATTATTATTATTTTAGTGCCCTAGTGGCTAACTCAAACCCCTAGTGACAAGAAGGTTAGGGACCACAGCATGAGGGGTGAAAGTAGTGAATGCAATATCACCACTCTTCCAGTGGCTTGAGAAAGGGATGCAGACATACATACGGGATTTAAACAGCCTCGAGCTACTCAGGGTCAGCGCTCCACCCACCAGAGAAGACACAGCAAGGGGACTGAGCAGCCTTGGGATGACTCCACAGCCTAACAGGACCGCTTCTCCACCCCCACGCCCACCTGGTGACAACTGATTTGACAGGATACAGACATACCTGTGGGGGTGGAACGAGGAGGATGCTCAGGGACCAGGAGGAACCAACTGTATACAGGAAAAGGGGCAGCCCAGGGCTGTCCCTTCCTGAGGGTGCCACAGTAACTGGCAGAGCAGTGCAGAGACAAACAGGGTAGAGAAACTTGGATGGGTTGCTCAGGGACATATAGAAAGTTGCTGGCTGAAGACCAGCACCAGCACCTGCATCAAGTGGCCAGGTCATCTCTGTAACCAGCACTATACCTACCACAAATTTGGCAAGGTTACTGCACATTTTGGGCTGTGACTTACATACTACCACAGAACTGTGGAAACCAGAACTTTTTTTTCCTTTGTTTCATTTTCCTTTTAATGTCTGATTTTTTTTTTTTGGTTGTTTGGATTTTTACTTTTATTTTTGTTTTGTATTGTTCATCTTTTTTCTCTCTTTCCTTAATTATCTTTTTTTTTTCAGCACCAGGGATCGAACTCACAACCTCACACCTGCCATACAGGTGCTTAAGCCACTGAGCCAAACTCCCAGCCCTCAGTTATCTTTCTTGAATGTATGATATTTTCATGTGAGTGAACATTGTCTTTCATCTTTCTGATTTGCTTCAATATTCTTTTGCATTCTCCTTCATTCTCACCTGTCCTCCGTTCCACTTTCTCAAAGCCTGGCTGATCATCCTTTGTCCTCCACCCTTCCTTCTACTACATTTCTCTTCATTTATCTACCTCTTTTGTCCCTTATTCCTCTTAAATTTTCCCCCACAGGGTAAAATCACTCTATTATGGTAAAACTCATTGTATACAAGTTCCTGGTTTATGTTGGAGTTTGTTATATAATTGTAGATCTTGCTCCTATAGTTAAAGGTACCAAATTTATAGTGGCAACACTTTGTCAGATCCTAGGTGGTACTTGATGTTACTGTTACTGCTAGCTGCACTACTTTCATACTTGTTGTCATCAGTTGCCCTCCTTTCTATGACACCACTGCAATTGTCTAGGATCATAACCTAGACTGTTTGCTGATCCAAATATATAGCAACTTCTCATCCTTAATAAAATGAGAAGGTAGGATTTTTGAAAAGACACAAACACTTAGAACCACCTGCTCCAAGACTACACTTCAGAGCAATAGACACTTCCTAGGTAAGCCTTGATACGAGGGATAAAGCTACCCACTATAAGAAACCTACAAGCATCAACACAGAAAACAAAATAAAATTTAAAAATAGAAAATAACAAGATACACACTTTGCTAATCAGCCCAGGAATACTCCAGTACTCACCCAACTGGCTCTGCAGGAAGAATTCAGGTGACTGGCCCTTCCACTACACTGTGGGGCCCAACAATTGGGCAAATGCCAGCCACAGAGTAGGACCTTGACTAAGACACACACGATGGACAGGCAAGACTAGCAGGACTGAAAAGGAGTGAAAATGACAAGATGAAAAAGGAAAATGCAATCTCAGACCTGCAGCCCATCCAGAACAAGTATAGGAGACATCAACATAGACAACATTGGAAGACACACACCTGAAATTTCTGAAAAGATGACAAGTGAAGTAAAGAAACAAATCCAGGCCAAGGATATAGTTCAGGGGCATAAGCACCTGCCTGACAAGTGCAAGGCACAAAGTTCAACTCCTGGCACCAAAAAAGGAAATGTGCTTATAGAGGAAATCAGATCAGAAATAATATCCCAGGTAAAAGAAATGACAACCTTAATGAAGGAATTTCTCAGCATAGCTAGAGAAGACATAGATTTAAAAAAATACAAGAGCATAGGAAAATGATGGAGATCTTGAATCAACAATATAGGAAAGAAATAGAATGCATGAAACAGATTCAAAGAGATAACCAAGGAATTAAAAATTCCATTGAAAGACAGAAAAACTGCTTAAACAAAACTAAAACTGGACTTTCAAACCTTGAAGACAGGATTGCTGCCAGCAATCACTAAAGGAAAGATCACTTAAAAATAACAAGGGACTATGAAATAACAATTCAACAGCTCCAATATGATTCAAAGAAAAATAAGACTGATGGATGTCAATGAAAAAGCAGGAGTCAATGGGAATGACATAAAAAAGAAAAACTATTCACAGAAGTAATAGTAGAAGATTTTCCAAGCATTAGAACAGAATCTTACATACAGACAAATGAGGGATACAGAACCTCAATTAGCCATAAGCAAAATAAGTCTACACCCAGACGTATAATAATAAAGATCCCAGAAATTCAGGACAAAAACGGAATGTTAAAAGCTGTTAAAGAAAATAAACAGATCACCTATCAAGGAAAGCCAGTTACAAACATGGCTGACTTCTCAACACAAACCCTCAAGTCAATAAAAGCTTGAAGTGAAGTATTTCAAGTCCCAGGAATACAGGAATAGCTCAATATATGCAAATCAATAAACATAATACACCACATTAACAGAGCCAAAGACACAAGTCACATGATCATCTCAGTAGATGCAGAAAAAGTTTTTGATAAAGTTTAACATGCATTAATGATAAAACACTACAGAAAATCAGAAGAGATGGTCTTTACCTCAATCTGATAAAAGCCAACTATGACAAACCAACAGCCAACATCATACTAAATGGACAAAAACTGAAAGCTTTCACTTTAAAATCAGGTACAAGACAAGGATGACCATTATCACCACTCCTACTCAATATAGTTCTGAAAATGTTTTCCAGAACAATTAGACAAGTCAGAGAAAAAAAGGGAATAAGGATAGGAAAGAAAGAAGTTAAATTATTATTATTTGCAGATGATATGATACTCTACATAGAAGACCCTAAAAACTCCACCAAAAGACTACTACAGTTAATAAGCACATTCAGCTGCATAGCTGGATATAAAGTCAACACTCAAAAATCAATAGCATTTCTGTATACAAACAAAAGACTCATTGAGAAAGAAATTATGGAAATAATATACCTTTCATAATACCATCCAAATAAATGAAATACTTAGCAGCCAATCTACCAAAGTATGTAAAAGATCTAAATATTGAAAATTACCATACTCTGAAAAAGGAGATTGAAGAGATCAGAAAATGGAAAGATTCCCTTTGATCATGGGTAGGCAGAACTAACATTGTGAAAATGGTCATACTCCAAAAACTGTTATATAGATATCATGCAATTCTGATCAAAATACCATTAGCATACCGTGCAGATCTAGAGAAAACATTCCTAAAATTCATCTGGAACCAGAAGAGACCTAGAATAGCAAAAGCAATCCTGGGAAACAAAGGAAAGGTAGGAGGCATCACAATCCCTGACTTGAAGGTATACTACAAAGCAACAGTGATAAAATCAGCATTGTACTGGCAAAAAACAGAACTGAGGACCAGTGGAACAGATTAGAAGATGCAGATACAGCTATAAACACACTCAGCTACCTTATCTTTGACAAAGAGGTCTAACATAGTCACTGGAAGAAAGATAGCCTTTGATATATTGTGCTGGAAGAATTGGTTTTCCACATGTCAAAGACTAAAACTAGTCTCATGTCTATCACCATGCACTAAACTAAAGTCAAAATGGATCGATCTAAAAATTAAAACAGAAACACTAAATCTACTGGAAAACAAAGTAGATAGAAATCTGGAAGACATAGGGATAGGCAGAGAGTTCATGAACAAAACCCAAACTGCACAGGAAGTACTTCAAAGAATCAACAACTGGGATTTCATCTTCTTAAAAAGCTTTTGCACATCAAAAAAAAATCACCAACAGGATGGAAAGAAAACCCACACAATGAGAAAAAATTTTAGCCAACTCTCCCTCAGATAAAGGACTTATATCTAGAACATTCAAAGAATTGAAAAAGTCAGGCCCCCCATATTCAAAGATCCAATTCAAAAATGAGCATCTAAGATGAGTAACTACTTCTCAGATGCAGAAATACAAATGGAAAATAAATACATGAAAAACTGTTTAACTTCATTGGTTAGCCAAGAAATGCAAACTAAAACAACACTGAGATTCCATCTCACTCTGGAAAAAAATGGCTATCATCAAGAAATCAACCAATAACAAATGTTACTGGGGCTATATGGAAAAAGGAACCCTTCTCCACAGTTAGTGGGAGTGTAGACTGATTCAATCACTGTGGAAATCAGTGTGGAGAGTCTTCAAAATACTAGGACTAGAAGTTCCATTTGATCCAGATATTGCCTTTCTTTGTATCTTCCAAAAAAATTAAAAGCATCATAACACAGTAATACATCCATACCCATATTTACAGTGCACAGTTTGTAATAGCTAAATCTTGCAAACAACCCAATGTTCATTAACTGATGAATGGATAAAAAAGATACTTTATTTTTACAATGAAGTACTACTCAGCCACAAAGAAGGATAAACTTGAGACACCTCTAGGTAAATGAATGCACATTGAGACCATACTCTTAAGTGAAATAAATCAGATGCACGTGTGTGAATACCACTTTGTCTCTCTGGCATGAAACTGAAAGTGTAGATAAGGACCAAAATGTATAATAGATATTGGGAAATTGGAAGAAAATGTTCAAAATGGAAGAGGAATTGGGTGGGAGGACAGAAAAAAGATGAGAAAAGAAGAATAAAATGAAAACAAAGCTTTGTAAATCAGGAGGGTAAAAAGTATTGAAGAGAGAGGAGGGAATAGGAAAAAAAACAGGAATCAAGGTGCATCATGTATAAGTACAAATTCCCTACAATGAATGTGATCATTTTGTATTTCAAAATTGTACCAATAAACTGAATTTAAAAAAAAAAAGAAAATGAGCATCTATCAACATTTTCTGGGGAAAATGTTTTATTCTGAAGATGGGGCACTCAAAGTCTTTTCTGGGCTGTTTACATAGATATTCATTAGTCATTATATTTAAAAAATTACCTAAAAGTTACACAAATGCTGGTGGGGCTGTGGCAAAAAAAAAGGGAACCTTTCTTCACTGTTGGTGGGAATGCAGGCTTGTGCAGCCACTGTGGAAATCAGTGTAAAGAATCCTCAAAAACTAGGACTTGCAGTCCTTTTTGACCCAGGTATTCTCCTTCTTGGTGTTTTCCAGAAAGAATTAAAAGCATCACAGCACAGTGATACATGTGCATCCATGTTTATAGCAGCACAGTTTGTGATAACTAAAGCTTGGAAACAGCCCACATGCCCTTCAACTGATGAATGTTTCTTAATTCCAACTGTTACTCTATGGCTTTTAAAATCCTTAAGAAGACTACAATGCTCTAGGCCAGTGATGGCGAACCCCTTAGAGCTCTCAATGATAGCAAGCAGCCCACTGTGACACGTGTGCCATAGATTCACCACCACTGCTCTAGGTCCTTATATTCCTGCTACAGCTGTAACACCTCTGTGTGAATTACTTCAAACTTCATCATAACACAATAGACTTGTTCCTTTGTCTTAACTTCTATGTTTCTAAATTTTTCCTAGACATCATCATTGAGATGTCCCACTAAGACTTCAAATTGACTTTCCTAAAATTATATAAGTATATTGTCTCCCTTTCTGTTTCAGTCAATTCTCCACTTCCATAAAATAACTTATGACGTGAATAATTCTCAGTCTTCCACTGGATCCCAAATCACATATTTTTACTTCATTCTTTTTATTTTCCTTCATCTAACTTGTCATTCTGCCTCTATTTACCAGATAAAAGTGCTCTAGAACCTATTTAATTTTAGATCCTGTTTCTCTACCCCTCGAAATACTGAAAAGAAAACTGTGCATATAGAGGATTAAATTATTTTGGGTGATTAGCACATGGAAGATACTTTAAAAAGTTAGTTCCTTTCCCTTAAGTCTTCTTGATTCTTCCTTCCTGAGATTGTTCACCCACCTGTCATTTTTTAACACTATCACAAATGGAAAGGAAACCCTGAAAACCTCATTCCAAAGAGTTTACTTAGCTTTAGCTTCCACATCTACCATTGATGATAATAAAAGCATCTACATCATTAGGTTGTTGTAAGATACAAGAGACTGCAAATGAAGCTTTTTGCATTTTAGATAATACACTGGTAAGCCTTCAATAAATATCAACTTTTACCATCTATTACTATGCCAAAATAAATACAAAATCATAGGCAAAACGAATTATGGGTTATTTCATGAAGGTTACAAAATGCTTCTAGGAAGAGGATCCTGTGAGCTGAAACTTTAAAGAAAGTTACGATTTCTCTCAAATCAAGAGTGGATCACTCTTACCCCATACCCATTCATTCATGTATTTGTTTCTTCGTTCATGCATTAACAATTATATTTTCAAGTGTGCACTACATGACAGACAGCTTGTTCTACTCCTGTGGCCTTAATCAGCATCTGACCATGCTGAGAAAATGAAGCAAACCCCTGACATTCAGAAGCTGGCCTGCACTTATGCCTGGCCTTGGTCTTCCCCTGTTAACACAAGCAACTAACAGAACAACATTAGACAAGGCACCTCTGTGACCATGATGGATCAAGACAAAAACAAAATCACATCATTCCATAATCCTGCCTGCAGATCCACGAGACACAACCACAAAAATTACTAAACAACCACCTATCATGGCTAACCTGACTGCTGATTCACCAATTACTGCTTCAGTTCACAACTAGTCTTCCCTCCTTCTCAACAAAGTTTATCCACACCCAATTGTTGACCCAGCTGTACATTTACCTCTACTTCCTGATACTACCCAGTCCACAGCAAAGCCCTATTTCCTTTAATTCTCCCAAAATCACACTTTCAAACTTATGAATCATTTCTAACATTCTCTAAGATAATATACTTTTAAGAGTATAGGTTCTGCTTCCCAGAAAGCAGTAATATCCTAGCACAGACTTACTGCTGGGGGTTTTTTGCTGCAGGTTATTAATGACATTCTTTGTTTATTAGCTTTACCTCCTGAGATTGTAAAATTCTATGAAGAAGAATCATTGTAATTAATTTGTGCATCACCCATGATCAAAAAGCCACGGCTTATCCAAGTACCCACAAAAAGTTTGTTGACTGGATGCAGAAATGCCTTAGTCATTATTTTCTTCAAGATTGGAAATGTTGAAAAGATTTTGGAGAAAAAGTTTTGAATGCTGATTCTCAGAATTACCACAGGTGCTCTCCAAAAAGAATTCTTGGGTATTGACTTTGCAGGCAACACATTACCAGATTTTGCAGCCTAGTGTCTTGGTATTAATACTTAGATGTGGTAAAAAGATATGTGGGAAAGCAGAAAAGCATTGATCTTAAATATGAAAAATAATATTAGCCTTTTAGAAGAACCATATGGAATTCTTCTAAATCACCTAAATCAAGTTGCCAATGCAGAATTCAATGTTTGTGCTAATGGAAATATTTTTGAAATAAATTGTAAATCCCTTAACTGTACACATAGTATAAATTTTAAAAATTCCTAGTAATTGCAGTTCTCAAATTGTGCTTTCATTTTACTCTCAAAAAGACACAGAAACCAAGAAGGAACACTCTGAGAAATTTGGTCCAAATGTAAAAGCATTATAAAATATGTGATATGAATTTTAAAAAGACAAAAATAAAGACATTAAAGACTGACACTAACAAATTACCAAATTAACTTAATTTTTAAAATAGAAAAGCATTAACTAGGAAAATACCTAACTAAAACATATCTGACTAGAAAAAGATTTACAGCATGACCGAAAGATTTTATGCAAGGGATAGCCTATTATAGCACCTGAACTTAGCCACATAAGCAATAAGACAGTTAGTATAAATCACATGGTCTATATTTGCATCTACACATTTTAGCAAAATTTTCTGTTATATTAATCTTCAAAGAAACAATCATATAAATTAATACTAAAGTTGCAGGCTTTGAAAAATAGTTGTAAGGAGCCATTAAAACTGCTATTAGCCTCCCCAATGACCTTCTTTAGAGAAAGTTGCCTAATGCTTTCAGTGATAAGAAATACTGTGACCCTTATGAAAAAATGGAAACCAGAGAATTCTACAGAGAAATTAGCAGTTAATTGGTAAGAAAATTACCCAAAAAAAGATATAATATTCCATTTGGTAATATTTTAGAATGTAATACGGCAAACATATTAATATTCAGTAAAGAGTCAAACTTTCAGCATATAGAAGCTGGAAATAGTTCACATGCTTAATAACTTGAAATTATTATAAAAACTGAAATCACAAGTGTGGCTTTACAACATTAATTTTGTAAATTGAGTTTTGGTTTGCTTTTCAGTGAGAAGCCCTGGTGAGTAATTCCTCTACTTTGAGTATAGCCATGGCGTAGTTTAATATGTGCATATGTGATTTTTCAGATGTCATTTCCATCAGACTTATGATCTGTTTGTGCCTTGATCTTTTTTTCATTTTAAAATGTTATATTTATTCTTGTTAAATTATATTCATACACATTCATACCAGAACTATAGAATATTGCATTGTAGGGAAGCAACAAATGTGTTTAATCCATACAATAATCATATCAATAATCCATTATTGTTACAGACTTAGATTGTTTCTATTCATTTTTCCACTTTAATATAACTTGATTAACTTCCTTGAATATACATTTTTTGTGCTATTAAGCCACTGTATTCCATAAGTAACTCTCAGAGGTAGAAGTGTTGAGTTATAGCATCTATAAATACTGTCTTTTAC
>RJWM01034963.1:0-19312 GCA_004363535.1 Dasyprocta punctata | reverse complement strand
TTTTTTGGTGTTGAGTGCTGGAAGTTGTCTAGAATGACTAAAGAGTAACCTTCCTCAGCATCAGAGCAGGGCATGGGAAAGACAGTTGTTATGGTTTATACGTTGTGTCAATTTGAGAGATCTAGAAGCTTAAATAAGTAACTCAGCAGCTCTACATCCTGGGGTATAGAGCACAGTTACCTGTTCATTGTGTCAATTTCAAGTTTAACTGAGAGACTCAGCAAGGAGCCAGGGTTCTTACTTTGTAAATATCCTCATCCTCTGCAAAGGGAGGCTAGGAGATTTGTGAAGCTACACCCACCCTGGAGGGAGGGGGTGGCCTGTGTACAATATAAGGGAGGAGAAGAGGCTTGCTCTTGCCCCTTTTATTCTGGCTGCTTTTGCTCAGCTGCTGCCTTGAAGTGTTGCCCCTGTGCCATGCCACCCTGCCTTGGAGCCAGCTAATTATGGACTGAAACTTCCAAAAACTGTAAGCTAAATAAACCTTTCCTTCCTTGATTTTGGATGTCAGGTGTTTTGTCTCAGCAAGGAGTGAAAAGTAACTGAGATAATGGCAAACTGGGTAACTATGCTAGGCTGACAGAAAAAAGATCCTCAAGAGAGGATTTGAAAATTAATAAATACAGCTAAATCTTTATTTTTTTGCACCTAATTTTACATTGTACTCAATCTTTGCACCTTGTTTTACATTGAACTCAATCTAGTTCATCAGTCTTTATCTCTAGGGATGGTGTCAATTTCTCCCTCCATGCTACAGGAAGAAGGGGGGGCACATATTTACAGACTGTTTACCTCTGTGAGAAAACTTCTAAAGCAAGACCCAGGCTTGATTATCTAATCTCCCTGAGTTGGGTTTGCTGCCCACAGCCTTCCGGATACAGCCCAACTGTGGTCTCTAGCCCTCTTTCTGAAATGAAAAGATAACTCCAGACCCCTTCTTTTCTCTTTGAGGTAGACTACCTTTCACAGAGGACTCAGGCCAGAACCTATACATTCAGGGATCTTTTCCTGGAACTGAATTCCCTTAACTTCAGGGTCTTGGGACAACCAATGCACCAGATGGTCCTTAGCCCCCAAGACATTGCATTTTCCACTTCACCTGCAGGGCAAAGGCTGGCATTACTGCCCACACCATGCAGAATAACCATATGCATTCTTAACTCAGTGTTAAAAGCAATGCTTGAAGACATTTTCCAGTTCTTAGGTGCAGTATTTTGCCCCAGCCCACACAAGATCCACTGCTGAATGTGACTATATTTGAAGATAGAATCTTTAAGAAGATAATTAAGAGGCAGTGTATGCCTATAATCTCAGAACTCTGAGAGAGTGGCACACGTGGATCACAAATTTGAGCTCAACCTGCAGAATTCAGTGACTTAGAAAAAAGCTATCTCAAAATAAAAAATAAGGGGTGTCAATGTAGTTCAGTACAAAGTACAGGTTTCTGGGTTCAATCTGATGTGTCACAAAAAGGGAAAAAATTAAAGTTAAATGAGGCATCAGAGTGGCCCCAAATCCAATATTACTGGTGTCTTTATAAGACAAGAATTAGGACACAGGGACACACAGAGGAAAGACCATGTTAGGACGCAGGAAAAAGGTAGTCATCTGTAAGCCAGCAGAAATCAACACTGCCTGCACCTCAACCTTGGAATTCCAGCCTCCACAGTTTTATTTAAACCACTTAGTCTGTGGCAGCCCCTAGCAAACTAATACACCAGTACACATGTGAACACACACGCATGTGCATGCTCAACCATACACTTATGAAACTCATGATCTTTCTCCAACCCTAAATAAAACTCAAGATCTTCTCATCCATCTGTGTCTATCTCTAGGAACCCAATCAATGAAATGTGCCAGATATCTGCCTGAGTCTAGGATAGTCTTGAAAAATCCTCTTTCTGGGTGATCAAGGAAGATCTCAGATATCTTTGGGTGTTGCACATTTGGCCAAGTATCTAACCTCAGACTCCTTGCAGTCTGTTGCATTTGGTGCAGTCCAGACCTCTGCCTTGCATCCTTGGTCCTCTGAGTCCAGGGTGACCAGCCATCCTGATTTGTCTAAAGGAATCCAGTACATGGAACTTCAGTGCTAAAAATGGGAAAGTCCCAGGTAAATAGGCCCAAGTTGGTCCTACGAGCAAAGTCACTGAAGGAATATAAACAAAAATGAAAGTCCATTATCAAAGCACCAGGGAGGGATACAAATTTTATGACCAGATGGATTTTCCCATGCAACGAGAGTCAACCAGGTCCCCTACCAAACATAACAGGAGGGCCTTTCACATGATCTTACCAGCCCAAACTTCCAGCATCTTCCTGATCTCTCCCACTGACTCTGCTCTCTTGTAACATCATGCAGACTCATCCATGTGGGAGGAAGATGAGGTCTCTGTTCCCTGTCAGCTCCTGTTATTTCAGACACCCAGCCCCTAATAAGCAGGCAGAATCTGAGCTTGGTATCATCAGCCAACACCTCAGGCCAACTCTCAGTCCTCCAACATTTGCCACCTTCAGCCTTAAACACAGAGGATTGTATTGGTTGCAAGGAGAGGAGGCAGGTTTGTTGAGGATAGATGCTGACCTCATTAGACCACAGGAAAACCTGGATACTCACCAAGGCTCAATCCCACTTTGCCTCAAATTGCTCCCCAATGGGCTTCAAATGAGGATGGAGCAAATTTTGAAAATTTTCACCCCTGTAAGACGTTCACTGCTAATTCTATGGATCTTAAAGCTCAATGCCATGTGTCATAACTCCACATGGTGGCCTTGCTTTTCATAGGTCCGTCACTCACTCCTGGAGATTCAGCCTCTGGAAGATTCTGGCTGGGATGCTGGTCCTCATTTCAGAACATGGACAAACAGTACAGATTCCTGGTCATTTGTAAGTATAGAGTTCCAGGAGAAAGGGAACAGCTATCTGGAGGTAACAGAAGGTCAGTGATCCGAAGTTGGAGCTTTGGAGCTTCAGAGTTCTACATGACTAAAAGGAAGAAGAGAAGGACTTTGGGGCTGGTCCCAGATGAGGGGAGATAAGGTGAGGCCTCAAAATCTTTCATGCTACAACCCCATCTTCTGCCCCCTGTCCTTGACCTGCCCCTAATCTGTACCTGGACATCTTACCCCTCCTGAGAAGCCCGCAAGTGTGGCCTACTGGGACTTTCCTTTAGATCCTAGGGAGTTTGCCAAGGCTTCTCCTGATCCAGGTAAAATTAGATTCCAGATCTACTAAGATACAGACACTTTTCATAAGATGTAATGCTAATAGAGAATATTTCAACATAGTGGCAAACAACTGAAAATTTTGCCAAGATCTCCTAATGTGTGGACCCCTTATGTGTGAACTATGTGCTATGTATATTGGGAAATAGTGACCAAAAATCTGTGGAAATGTGGAATCCCTGATGTGTAGCATAATTTCCATGATGTAAATATTTTCTCATAGCTATTTTATAATAGCAATATGGTGTCACCATATGGAAAGTTGGGAAGAGCTGGGTGGTCATTCAGCAGTAGTTAGTATTTCCAACAGACAGATAGGCTGTATGTAAACAACTCTGGGCAAAGATCACAGTAAAATGGGATCAAATAATTAGAAAATGATGAATTTTGAGCGTGTCTTACCTTTGTTCTTAATATGATTCGTTAAATTTAATTTTTTGTGATGGCTGTTTAACAACTCCTGCAAAATTTCTGAACATGCAGCATTTCCTGCCTATGGCCTCCCCAGTATGATTTTCTCTGCCTGTCAGCACACATCTGAGCCACCTCTCTAAGCACACACACCCCATAGTATGTGTCCAGACCAACACAGCCCATTGGGAGGAGACTCTGACATCAAATTCATATTGTTCTGGGGCAAATGACCAGGAGCTGTCCTTAAGTAGCACACCCTGGAAGCCACTTGATGCCACCAAACTTTCAGGGTGTGAGTTATTTTTCTGAGAAAAACCCCAGGCTGGACAATTCAATTGTCCTTTAGCCAGGGACAGGCCGAAGGGGACAGTATCTGTAGGGTCCCCTGGGCGGCCACTGTTGGCATGTGGTAGGAACTGTGACAGCAGGGAAAGCTACCTATTAGCCTGATTTTAAAGAAGAGAATCAGCCATGCGTGGGCCACTGAGGGGAGAACCTGACACCAGCTTCTTCGTGTGAGTTGGAGCTATTCACGGGCTTGGGGGAGGAGAACAAGAAGCCAACAAGAAGCCAAACCCTCCCTAAGAGTCAGCGCCATGCAAGGGCCACTGCGGGGTGAACCAAGTGCCAGTCCCTCCTGGTGCATGGGCTGGGAGACAAGAAGAGCCAATGTCCCCCTTTCCCCATAAGCAACAGGTTGATCCAGAGAGACGTGGGCTGTGATGATAGCTCTTGAGATACGTCCATGTCAAGCGGTGCTGTAAAGAGGATCATGCCCTGATGCAATTGGATTTTCAACAGTTTTTATGAAACTTGAAAAACAGACATCAAACTCATTCCTGGTAAAGAATTTGTGGAAACCTATATCAAAGCCTACTACCTAACCAAGAATGATGGAATGCTGGATCAAAGAGCACAGGGAATGTTCAACAAAGCAGTTGACCAACCTGGTAAATGTTTGCCTGGGATCTCATATCAATAAGAAAGCCAGACAAAAACTTCTAGCAGCTGTAGATGATACAGACAGACCTAAAAGATAATGTATACAACTGATTCTCCATCAAAGCCTCAGTCTTCCCTCAATGCATGTGACATGAAAGCCACTATTTTCATGCACTCTTGACAACTATTTGCTAAGAAAATTTTGTGCATGTTCTTTCCAACTGGAATGTGGAAAATACTTAAGTATGCATGGTGTTCTCAAATGACTTTTTTTTTTTTTTTTTTTTTTTTTTTTTTTTTTTTTGCAGTACTGGGGATTGAACTCACAACCTCGCGCCTGCCAGGGCAGGTGCTTAAGCCACTGAGCCAAACTCCCAGCCCTGGTTTTTTGAGGCAGGGTCGCACTACGTAGCTCAGGCTGGCCTTGCGCTCGCGTTGTAGCCCAAGCCGGCCTCGAACTCACTACGCTCCGCCTACCTCAACCTCCCTAGTGCTGGGATTAAAGGCGTGCGCCACCACGCTCGGCTCAAATGACTTTTATACCTTCTGGTCACCTCGTTTCAATTTTTGGTCCCATTTGTTGTAATCCTTTCCTGAAATGATGCTGCTTTTTCAGTAATAGCTATTGTTATGTGACTATAGTTACATATTTTACAGAGGACTGTATCATAAATATGTGGTTAGAAGAAATAGTGACTAATATATGTGTAAGCAGTTTTTGGTGAGTGAATTGATGTTGACTTTTTTTACTCGTTGAACTGAGTTCCTAATAAGCCTGATATGAGAGGGTTAATGTATAGTAATTTCTAATTATGAGCACTGCGTGAGAATTAAAAAGTTCAAGTAAAATAGTTGAAAAATCAGTATATTCTGTTTTTAAAAGTCAATGTTTATGTCAGAGTTAATTTAGTTATAAAGTGACCATAAATGATGAAATTTTACAAATACTATAGTCTGAAATGAAAAAAAAGAGAATTGAATTCTGTTGCCTTAAAGCAGAAGGGTAACAGTAGCAGAGAAACAAACAAACCAATGGAAAATCTTGAGGTACTGGACAATTATAGGCAACCAAAGAAACCAAGTACTGTAGTGAATTCCCAAAACCAAAACGGCACTGTTTGAGTTGCAGCGCCCTCTGGCCGCCACGAATGGGATGGCAGGAGGGTGATGGTGATGGGGTGTGAAGCTGTTCTGCTTGAAAGTGGAAGGCAGGTGTGCCCCCAGAAGGGAACAGGACACAACTCAAAAGAGTCGCATGCCACGTGTCCGGACTTTGCTGTTCTCCTTACCTGTGGGATACAGTGTCTGCACGTCTGCCGTCCCTCTGAGGGTGTGGCTCAGCACAGGGTCACCTCTGCTCAGAGCTGGCTCCAGGCTGGTGCCTGCATTTTGCTGCAATTCCTATTGCTGTTCAGGGCAGGTCTGTCCCCACAGGGTGACCCTCCCAGCTTTCCTTGAGTGCCCAGCATGGGAGGCAAGGGTAAATGTGGGGAATCATGGCCAGGAAAATGGGAAACAGCAAAATAGTCCCATAATCCCTAGTTCCTCAATCCTCCTGGAAAGGCTCAGGGGCACAGCCTGCATCCCTCAGAAGCTGAAGGCTTCTCATTCCATAGGACATTGGACAGACACATTAGCCACTCCTTAGGGGGGTTCTGCAGGTCAGAGGGCAGAGCCCCTTGCCTTACGTTGTTCCTGCTGACATCTCACCCTACCTGTTTGCTTGATTTGAGGGGGTCCAGTTCATAGGTGAACTGGAAACACTGGCCAAGCAAGACACTTTCAGTGAAAGGGTGCTTTATTTAGCTTGCTATATTGTAAAGAAAGGCTGAGATTCACACTATAGACTGAAAAGCGAATTTGTAAAAGATCAGAAAAGAAATTCTGTCTAGAGGAAGTTGTGCTACTACCAGCATTTGGCTCACAGCTGCACGTGGGACTGCAGACATTGGCACCATGAAGCTGTGACGTTCTTCCCAGCCTGCAGTCAGTGGACCTGGGAAGAACCTGGCCCCCACCTCTCTTCACTGCCACCTCAGCTCACCTTATCATATACTTGTGCCAAGAGAAACTAAGTCAGGGTGCTCCTGAGTGCCCAGTCTGTGCCCTCATTTCTTCCATCATCTCAGGGTGCCTGTGTACACAGGGCCAATGTCTGAGCGCATTCTCCTGGCTTCACATCTTAGTGCTCCGGGGATAGCCACGGGTGCTACGTGTCCTCCCCAGTGTGAGGGCTGCCACGGCCAGGACCAAGGCTAGGAAGACGACTGCAGCAACGGCTGTGCTGTGATAGCTCCCCTGAGAGCTGCCCAGCTTCTGCACTTCCAATGCCGCCAGGTCTGGGAGAAGAGGACACCGAGAAAACAGTTGGGACCAGGACAGAACCCAGAGGAAGAGCGGTGGGAAGACAAGTAAGGGCTGTTGTCCCCATCAGATGAACTATTTGGTGGGTATATATAAAGAAATGGGAGAGGGAAGCGACCAAGGGGAAACTGAGGTCATATCGCAAAGAGCAGCTAAGCAATGGGTGGGAGAGTTTTATATCACTTTGTCTTGCTGGCTAGCAAATCAAAGAAAGGTTTTGAGTGGGAACTCAGATCTGGACTTTAGGGAAACAATTCTGGCCTGAGGCTTCAGTGGATGGGAGAGAGATTTGGGACCTTTTAGATCATCTGGGAAATGATTACAAGACTCCCAGGGAAAAAATTAGCCAAGACCTGAGCTACAAAAGTGGCTACAGGGAATAAAGGGAGAGGAGAGAAGGTAACACTGGTTCTTTCTCCTGTGCTGTCGTCCTTCTCTCCATAGCTCTGATGCTATCAGATGCAGCAGGCACTGGGTCTACTCTAAATGCACCTTGTTCCACTGGAGTGCAAGCTCCTCGAGGACTGAGATTTTGATCTACATCTGTCTATTTGTTTCCTGGCACACAATAGGCATTTGATAAATGTTCATTGAATGACTGACAAAGGAAACAATAGAAAATCAACTGACCAAGGAGACATATCTAATACTGGGCATGAAGGGAGGGAGCTGCAAAGATGCGTGAGGCAAGCTGTGAAACATGCCTGATGCGCTGACCAAGGGGAGGGCTCGTGGTCACTGCTGCCATCCCATCCCTGTCCCCTTAACCATGGTTACCATCTGTGTAGACCTGGCCACAACCTGGACCAGAATCCTGTGAATCACCCTGAGAATCCTGGGAATATGTCCTCATCCTCACGTGCATCCACACATGCATTTTCATGGCCAGCCTGACACTGATGTCCCTACACCTGGTGTTATCACTTGGTGTTATCACGATGAGGAATAGTAGCATCGTTAATGTTGTTAATATGGGTGACATTGCCAATAATAACAAGCTATTGTTCATAAAGTACCCAATGACGTACACCAGTCAGGGATCAAGGCTGTTTAATTAACACTACTTTATTTAACCCTCTCAACAGTTATAAAAGGTAAGCATTAGCATTTTCATTTTAAGCATGAGAAGCATGTGTTCTGGGAGTTCAGAACCCAGAAGACAAAGCATCAGGTCTATATGCTTTCTGGGTCAAACTCTCTGCCAAGGCATAGCACAGCATGCCTGGCACATTTGGGTTGTAACATAACACCAACAGAAGCATCTTAATTCCACAAGGGTCATGGGCCTGGGCTTCAGTGGGCAGTGGGGTCGTCCGAAGATGGCCACCTACCCAGGCTCTTCTTCTCTTCAGGGGGGACTTGCTTCTGGATAGGTCCCAGGATGACATCCACTTTTTCCTGATAGGAGCCCACGTCTCTCTTGGATCTCGCAATACAGCCTCTGTAGCAACGGGAAGAGTAGTCGTAGGCTCTGCACACCACCAGTTTACACTGCAGGTACACTGAAGGGAAGCGGTTCAGGAAGTGGAAGGATTTGAACCTCAAACGAGCGATGCGAGGAGACGGTTGGGAGTACACTTGAAAGGTTTCATCCTTTGTGCATCTGGAAGACAAGAGAAATAACCTGTCAGTTCTCACCAAAGCACTGAATTGTGCCTCGGTTGTACCAGGTGTGGAATTCCACAGCCCACCCAGGCTGCCTAGTCTCCCAAGCCACCCCACTTCCTTTCTGAACACCTTGCTGATCATGTGCTCACTGCTAGGGATGCAGACAAACCCCAGCAGAGCTACTGCATCACCGGCATCCTCCAATAACAAGTCCCCCTGGGGTTTCCAGGCAGACAAGCAGACCTGGCATAGCACAGAGGGTTAGGGTTTAAGGGCGTGTGCTCCATAGCCACAAGGAAGCCAGGAGAGTCAGGGAAGCGGCTCAAGTTGCAGCCTAGGAGCAGGCCAAAGACAGGGGAGGGAAGAATGTAATTTCTCATTCCCTTTCCTGGTTGCAGGGCCGGGTAAAGTGCTATTTGGGTACATGTAAGGCAATTTTAGGGTTCCCCAGCCTGCCTGGCTCTCCTTCTCCCAGGGCTGCTTTCTCCTGAGCCGCTGGGCCTCTCCTGAGCCCTATGCAGCTGTATTTTCCGCAACGGCCTGAGGACCATGCAGGCCTCCTACTCCAGGATCGAAGCACTGCCTCATTCTCTTGGTAGAATTCCTTCCTCATTCCCTCATCCTAGCTGGTGGTAGAAGGAAAATAATTTAAGAACCTGCTTCAGGAATTTTACTGGATATGAATGAGGGTAGATTTTCCCCTGATAAACCATGTGCAGTTATAATGGTGGGGCTTTGAATGACAGGGCAAGAGAAGAGGAGGGTGAGCTGGCCTGGGGATCGCAGGGAAGGGATGACTCACGGGTGAGTGGCTGTGGCCCCAGGACAGCCTCGCTGTCCCAGAAACTGGGCCTAGGTCTGTTCACCCTACCTCCTCTGTCTTCCAAAGCTTACTTCCCGCCTCTGCTTTTACCTCAGCCGTTCTCAAATACTCAGATTGCTTTGGTTTTTTTCCACAGCAGCCTCTGTAGGGGCCAAGGAGTAAGAGGAAAACCCAGAGGTTCATTTAGAGGTAGGACATTTGAGAAACAGGCCAGGGAGCTCTGGTTCATCGCCAGCATCTTTAAGTAGCACCCCTCGCTGGATTGCTCTCCTTCAAATGCATTTAGCTCCCTCTCCTTCCACAAAACTGCATCACCATCTAGGTGGCAGAATGTCACCTATAGAAAAGAATCTTTTGGAAGGACATTAGATTGTTCACTCATTTGCAATCATTTCAATCATTTTGTGTCCACTCAAATGCTAACTTGTTACTATGTGGAGAGAGGAGATCTAGGTAAGCTTTCTCTCCATCTTTGTTGCTGGGGGGCAGCTGCTAGTTGAACCAACTGCATAGATGATAGACAAGATGAGCCTTACCACTGTTTACTGAACTGACTCATTCAAACTGTGCCGAGAAAGAGATGCCGCTTTTTGCATCTTGGGGAGGTGTGAAATGTAATCCTTACCCTTCATTCCTAGCAGCACTCCTTACCTTGTCAGTATAATTTCTCATAGCAGGCAATGGCTACGAAGATATTAAAGGCCAGAATGCAAGTCAAGAAGTACAATGCCACCACCAGCAGAGAATACAGAGTAGAGATTGGACTTCTACCCCCAGCTTCTCAGCACCCCTTCAGGGAAAGTAGGAGAGCCTAACCCACCTCTGCAGAGTGCCTCATCCGGGGAGCTAGAGCAGGGGAGAGCAGTCAGTCTTGGCACATTGGCCTGACCCTTGAACTACCTGAGCTAAAAGCTTTCCAGGCCCATGGAAGTCACAAGGAGCTCCTCACTGCAGTGATCCTGTGGACCATCTGCTGGGTGAGCTTAAGGTCCATTCACGCTTTGTCTTATAATATGAAAGTCTTACAGTATGGGTATCGCTATCACAATTGAGAGGTGAGGGAACTGGCCCAAAGAAGTATGGGTTTCAACCTTGTTCTGCTCTCAAATCAATGCTTTTCCCATTATACACAGGTAATTTTAATTAAAGGATAGGGTTTGGTCACCTAGAGTCTAATCACAGTTTACAGCCAACCTATTAAATGACCACTGGTGAGTCATTCCATCCCTCCCACGTGCTAACTGGAGGTAATGAAAATCCTACTCCTCTAATCAGTGATGTCCAGGATGCAGCAAGAAAGGTTCTCCAAAGGTAAAAGCCACAGGATATTACTATACCTAGAAAGGGGTCTAGCTGAGCTTTAGCTCCTGGGAACTTCAGTTAACTAAAACCTCCACTCTGAGACTTATGAGCTACTTATGTTTGAATTATCAGGCAAAGGCTTAAACCTATCCCATAAAAACAATCCTTACCCTCTCCGGATGAGATCATAAGTCAAAGATGAGAAGTCATTGGGGTATGGTGAAGCCACACAAGTGTCCACAAATAAGGCCAGGGAGGCATCAGAATGGAGGATTTCAGCCTGAACATACAAATTCTGATCCAGGTCCACATAGTATGGGCTGTGGGTCACAGGATATAAGAAGGAAGGGGATGTATAGAAAGAAATGTTCACATAGTAATTGCCATATTGGACTTCCTGGACCTCGATGGTGTCATTGGTAATGTACATGGTATTGACCCAGGTGTTCTGGAGCATCTTGCAGCTGACATGAATGTTGAGGTCTTTTTTCCTTTTGATGATGCCATTTGAAACAGCTGCTTTGAGGACATTGGTGTAGCTGATGGTATCATTATCGACCTAGGAGTGGCAGGCAGGAGAGCAGAGTGAGCCAAATATCATCTAGTAAGAGAATTTCAATGCTGATTTGATTTCTAGTAGGAAGGAAATGACTCCACAAACTTCAAAATGTTCCATGAACCACACACAGGTGGGCAACGCATGCTCCTATGGATGTCCAGCTCAACTAGCAAGACTTACTCCTCGACTTCCTCTACCACAGGATGGGGAACATGATGTGGGTCGGTCACTGCTTTTCTTCACTGACAAGACTGGTGTGTCTGAATGGCCTCTTGACCTACCATGAGTTTGGACTCCATGTTTCAAGGCCAAGAACAGAATGCTGTTTTTTTCTCACTATTTCTGGGAGTCACGGGGAGGAAGTCACGTACTCCTTAGAGGGAGGTCTGGTGAGATCAGTGTTAACTACTTTGTGTTTTGTTTGACTGGTAACTGCTGCAGCTTGGTAACTGACACTGTTGGAGTTGGAAGCCATAGAGACTCAGAGTTATACTAGCAATAGGTGTTGATCTCTGGGGTTTGGACAATTGTGTGAGTCACTCTGAAGTTATGCCCGTCCCACTTTCCTGTACCACAGGACCATTTGCCACTATGCCTTTTACTAACCAGCAAATTCCCAAGAATCTTGGTCCCTCATGGTGTTTGATGTGCCTATTATTTCTTGAAATTGACTTTTCTAAGGATGGGAGCCCTATATCTGGGAGCCGTGGCCATCTTACAGGAAAGACAATGTCTAAATACTCTTTCTTGAGGGCTTGTGTAGTGTCATCAATAGCATTGTTAGCATCTCTAGGTATTAATGGAATGAATGAAAGGAACAGGGGCCAGAAGCCCTATGGAAATGCTATGATGAGTTGAGGGCAAGGGAGGGAGCTGTCAGTCCAAATGGCCAAGAGAATATAGGGAACAAGACCTTCTGGAAAATTCATGGTTATGATCACCCAACTCTGGCAGTGAGCATAAGAATGTCATCATCCCTCTGGGGACTGTGGGATTTCTCCTCCCCTCAAGTGCTATGATGATCAGAAGCAAACTTCTCCCAGACCCACATGCTTGGAGTCCCAGCACGCCACAAGAATGAATAGGAAGATAACATCATTAGTGACCCAAATAGAAGTACTAACATGTAAGGCAGTCTTAATCTTTAAATAAAAAAAAAACAAGGAAGATAAAGCTTTCCAATTTAGTCATATACACTGTCAAAGGCAAAACTCTGTTGCTGGCTGGTTAGGACACTGGACATAGTTGCTTCTGAAGCAGTGATCACTGTTGGTGGACTGACTCCCAGAGGCTAAACTCATGACAAACCAGGACCCAACATGATTAGTTTACAGGATGAAATATAAAAGCCAGGTAGAACAAACCACTTGCATGGCATGGCTGGTATGCACTCTTCCTTACAAGTAAGTCTACCTGACACACCAAGTTCCTCTTCACAGGAGACCTGTTACATATAAGATCTGAATAAGGAAGCGGGTGACCATGTGGCCAATGCAGTTCCTCAGACACAGGCACTCATAGCCAGTGGATCTGTCTAGTTGGCGAAATGAGTGTCCCCTCCCTCTCTGTTTCTTGTGGGTGGAGCGATCAGGAACGAGTTTGCCAGGTGGTGAACAGCATCATCACCTTAGCACCTAGCACAGCGACTGCCATGTGAGAAGTGGTCACTATATTTCTGGTGCAGGAACATGACCCTGGCTGACCTTGCGTGCTCCACATACGTTGTACAATGTGAGCACTTCATACAATGAATGACCTGCAATCCTAAGCCAAATAAAAGTATTATCACTTTTTTGATCCTTAACACAAAATCTTGAAATGGTTATTTAGGCCTCAGGAAAATATTCAGAACTTAGAATGGCCAATTTAAAATTAAGCACACCTGGGATAAATGTACTGTACTGTCAGTGGTCTGACAAGGTAATCGCTATCACAGAAGATTTCCATTGTTCTACAGTGTCCTCCTGCTCTTGGCAGCCACCCCTCAAACTTGGTAGCAAACAGCCATGGATAATCTTTCTGCAACCACACCTTTATTAATGTAAATGGAGCCACAGAGCATGACTTCCTTCACTTAGCATAAATTTCTTGAGATTCTCAGGTTCTGCTGTCAGCCCTATCCTTTCTTGGCTGAATGGCTTTGGGCAACATGCCTGGTCTCTCTCAGCTCACTTTCCCATTTTTAAAGCAAAGATGACAATAGCTACATACTTGAGAAATTGGGGAAGTGGGATTTGTACTAATCACAGCATATGCCACTTGAATGACAACTGTCCCAATATACCCTGGACTGAAGGAGTTCCTGGGACATGAGATATTCTGTGCTAAAATCTGCAGTTTAAAGCAAACCAAGATGGTTGGTCACCCTCGATGGTGACAGTTCAAAAAAATAGTACTACAGGAACCAATTAATTGTGACACTAATGAGTGAACACGCTTTCACTAAGGCTCAGCAATGTGTTAGCATGGCCATGTGCTTCCGTAAAACTTAGGGAAGGAAGATGTATATGTACTCTTTGGTTTAATGAGGCCCCTGCCATTCTCAGTGATCTCAGCCCCACACCGTACAAGCCTCAGACCCTGCAAAACTCAGATCTGACCTGGAGCTGCTCTCTTTGTTGTTGGTGGGAGTGGCAGCCTACCAAGTGCCCTCTCTGTAAGACACAGCTGGAGAAATTGCTCACTGAGCTACCTTCTGTCCTTCTACTCCCTCCTATTTAGAAGTAGCTATAGCCATATCATGATTCCCTGCTCTGATTGGGTTCTGATTCCACCAAAATTGTAACATCAGAATCCCAAGTATTCAAGATACATGTTGTGTATCACTGTAAGAATGCATGCTCAAGAGGAAATGGAGAGAGCAGTTCCAGGCTTACCTGCCTGATGGTGCCACAGCCTGAGTAGGGAATTGTGAATATCACACGATTCCACGTTATGTGGGGCTGACACTGGTAGCTCCTGTTCCAGCCAGAAATGCCAAGGTCACTGGCCAAATAACCCAGGGATTGGAGGTAGGCCCTGCTCACGCTGGCTTGCATGTGATTCGGCAGACAAAACAGATCTGATGGACAAGGGCAGATAACACACTGGTCAGTGTCCCCAGACCCCACAAGTCCTACTATGTACTTTTTCCTATAAAGGTACACAGATATAGACAGCTGAAATATTTACATATTTACAACCATCTTCAAGCCTACAGAGACAGAACACACAGTTTTAGTTCCACTCTGTCCAGTGTTTGATACAGAGGGACAGATCTCTGAAAGGAGGTCAGACATTTGCCCTCCAAATGTGGAAAAAAGTTCAACATTGAAAAGAGTAAATTTCCTTAAATCAAGTGGGATTTGTCTTCAGATGATCACCTGGGTTCTCATCCAGCCTTTGGAATCACTCATGGTTAGCATGTAGGGTGCAGGAATACAATATATCTCACTGCAACCCTCAAGTGATCTTTGTCACTTGTCAGTTCCATCCTCATGAAAACCCAAAAAAGGAATGTAGACTTAGGATGTCCCTGATGGACAAGCAAGATTTTAAATAAGTGAAATGTTCTGCCATATTACCATTTATTCACAAAGTAAAATAATTCTATAGTCAAATTTTGGTGATGTTATAAAGTAAGGTCTTTTAGCTATGTATAAAGTTAATGCTTCAAATCCTGACTGCTTAAAAGACCTTAGACATCACCTTGCCCAGTCCTTGAACAATATGTACATTAGTCCACACAACATCTCAGACTGCAGCCACGTGGCCTCTGCTGGAAGTGGTTGTGACCAGCCCCATGAACCTTCAGATGGAAATCTACTATGTTAGGTCTCAGGATGTGGCCAGTACCCCACATTCAACAAACACCACAAAGCTTCAAATCAGGTGTCATTTCTGCCTTTGGCACTGACTTCTTGCTGTGTCCTAAAAGTATAATCTTACACCTTCTACCTCCTGTTTGCTGACTACAATAAGACTAATACACTGCCTGTTATCGTGTGGTCAGTCCTGTGTCCCCCCCAAAACCTCATGTAATTGTGGCATGGACAGGGCTGAGTCTGGCGTTTGTGATTGGTTTGTTGTCTAGCGCTGGGATTGGCGATGTGAGTGCTGCACCTGCCCAGAGGTGGAGCTGATATACAGGGTAAGGGGGGGATGAGCGCTCATTCTTGCTCTCTTGCTCTGCCCTCTCTCACTGGGTTTGCATGCCTTGCTGTTTGGCGGCTGCCATGAATGGCCACCCTACCATGCCATGCTGCCTTGGAGCCAACTAAGTATGGACCGAAATTCCCAAGAACTGTAAGAAATAAACCTTTCCTTCCCTAATTTTGGGCATCAGGTATTCTGTCTCAGCAATGAGTGAAAAAGTAACTAAGACACTGCCTTTGACCTCATATCCAATGGCTAGAGTTTCAAGAGCCCATGTCCAAGGCCTGGCTAGGCAGGAAGTCAAGCCCTGGGGCCCTGATGGGGCTGATCTAATTTTGTATTTCACAGCCACAGGACAGCTGAGCAGCAAAAGACTCTCAGTGATGCCCCCATTCTGAACCCAGCATTCTCACAGGGAACTTACTAGTGCTGTCATTAGTAAAGGTAGAGTAGTACTCAGCCTGGAATCCTTTCCGCGTAACACTGCCATCGCTGATGAAGCGAATTGACATGAAGTTCGATGTTGAGGTGAAGGATCCCCTGTACCCATCACAGATCTTAGTAATGAGAGGGGAGCTATGGTAGGGGCCATCGAAGACCTCAATATAATCATAGTTACAACCACCTTCAAGCCTGTAGAGACAGAACACATGGTTGTAGCTCCACTTCTATCCAGAGTTTGATACAGAGGGACAGATCTCAGGGAGGAAGTCAGACTTTTGTCCTCCAAATGTGGAAAAAGCTCATCATTGAAAAGAGTAAATTTCCTTAAATCGAGTGAGATTTGTTTTCTCATGATCACCTGGGTTCTCATCCAGCCTTTGGAATCACACATACAAAATCAATAGCCCTCTTCTAAAAACCATTTGAGTTGTAAAAGGAAGGGTGTATAAACCATTTTTCTTTCATTAAACACTCCCTGGTTCTCCTAGAGAATGAAGTATATATCCATGAGTTCATAGTGATATAAATGCATAATCGAAGAAATAAAGATCAGGCAAGTCAAATAACTTTTTGAAATTCAAATTTCTGATGTACAAAGGTAAAATAATCCTGTCCACGCATATTAAAGAAGGCAGTTGTGAGGCTCCAATAAAATAGCAAATAGAGAAGTGTTTTATATAATGTCAAGAGTGGTGGTGGTCACTGTGGTTGGTACACTGGCTAAAGAGTAGCTAGGGACAGTCTTATTCCCTAGGAATCAGGAGCCTTAGGTAGAGCCATTATATTGCAGTGACAAGGACATTCAGATCATGCAACTCTTGCAAAACTCCAACTGAATAATCAAGGGAGAGACTTCTAAGATTTCTGCAAACAAATCAAGAAGATAACGATTTTGTCCTGTAACAGTTGTTACAGAAGAAAGTATGGTACCCCCTTGTCCAGGATTCTAGAAAACTCTGGTACCTTTCCATGATCAATTTACCATTCTCCTTGGATACACCATATATTAATGCATTTTTGGTGATGTTTCCTCTATTTAAAATAATGGATATCCACTTGTAATTGCGGGGTGAACGTCTAGCCTCATGTCTGTAGTAGCAGCAATATCTCCCCTCTGCCCAATCCCACAAACTCATGAGAGGAAGGAAGGAATGGTAAGACAAGAGGTCAATAAAATGGGTGTGGTTAATAGGATTATTTGCATCACTCCCTCTAAGACCATTGTTGCTCCTAACAACATTCCCTCTCTCCCACTGGGTAACATCTTCCAAGTATTCTGACATATGCTTATGATCTCAGTAATCTATGAGTTGAGAAGAGCACATTTCACTCCCTTCTTTTGACTGAGGCTCAGGGAAGACGCATGACTTCCTGTGGCAAACTAGTGGAATACCTGGAGCTTGAAATCAGATCCCTCATCCGCTCCATGGATGTACTCCCCAACCTATTACTACTCCCCATAAACTACTGCTAAGCTAAATCAAAAGTTAAACCCACAATAAAAAATGACACCCACACAAATATCACCCCTGAATTTCTAAGCGTCCTGTCTTCCCTTTCTAAACATCCATGGGATCCCTGGTGCATTCTGCTTTGCATTCATATACTCACTGGACATCTGTGAAGACGACAGTCACAAGATAGTTGTTTTGGACCTCAATGTCCCACACACATCTGGCATTGTTTGGATAGTTTCCAGGGTAGAAGGGGCTAGAAAAACGCCCTGACGATTGGGACAACAAGCCTCCGCAGGAATAGTTTGCTGTAAGGACAAGGAAATGCTGGTGACTGCACAGTCACCTGGGAAAATGTTTTACACAATCTCCAAGGCAGGGACACAAGAGGGGTCCTAGACCTGAGCCGTCCACCAAGGGTCAGGGGAGACACCCTCCTGGGTGCTTAAAAAGCTTTCCCTTAGCCATTCCCATCAGCCCTCCACAGTGTCCTCATCACTGAGGAACAGGAAGCGGGGAGAGTCAAGCATGTCTTTCACAGATTTGTCAGAGAGCTCAGAACTTACTGTTTGGAGGACTGATGGTGAGAAAATAAGCTGTTGACAGAGAAAATTATGATTAGTTTTTCAGTATCTTCAATGATTACTTGTTTGTTAATTAGCTAATTAATGTGCTTGTTTTTTGAGACAGGGTCTCTGTATTTCAGGCAGGTCTTGAACCCACCATGTAGACTAGGAAAGCCTTGAACTCATGGCAATTCTCCTGCTTCAGCCTCCTGGGTATTGTTAATACAAGTGTGTGCCACTATGCCTGGCTCGAAATGGCTAATTTATTATCTGTCTCCCTTCTTCCTTCCAAATCTTTCAAGATACTATAAGAAATAAAACCTTTTAAATCTATTCTCATAAGAAGAAAAGTGGACTTACCTGTTATTGGAGAGGAAGTTGATACACCTGCAAGGAAGACATGAAAACATAAGTGAGTTTCAGGGCTCAATGAACTGGAACAAGTCACTCAGGATGATAAGCAGTACAAGAGTTGAGGCCATTCCCCTTTGTCACTTTGGCACAATCATGGAGGGGCACCAGGAAAGCTAAGGAGGGCATATAAGCCTAGTCTCAAAAGCAATGGCAGGGAAATTTGTTCTTAAATTCTTAGATTAGGTTAAGCCCTCTTCTCCTATAGAGACAAACCTCAGTAACCAGGGGCGTTACACCTACCAAGTTCAGAGACACCACAGATGTGCCAGTGCAGGTGACAGAACACTCATTTCCAAGAGAGGCTCAGGGTGAGAGGATGCTGGGGCAGAGGACCCCTTCTTGAGGAAAACCACCCAATAAAATAGGGAGCAATTGTACTGTCACCTGAGCAGATGACTCCAGCGTCCTCATGGTGTCCACAGTTGTGGGAGAGCCATCCACGGTGGGGACAGTTCCACAGGTAGGATTCGTGACCTGAGCAGGCCACATCGTCCAGGACAATTGGCCCAGAACCTTGACCAAACCGGGCATTTCCTGGAGCAGACACAGCCAAGCCACAGCCCAGCTGCCTGCACACCACGTTGCCATCGTTAGTGTCCCAGCTGTCATCGCACACGGTGCCCCAGGAACCCTGGTAGAGGACCTCCACACGGCCCTGACAGTGGTCCCCTCCATTCACCAGTCTCAAGGCCAAACTGGAATTAAATCCTAGGAAGGATACAATGATATTTCACCTTATTCTGTTCCCAGGGAGGATTTTAAGACCACCTAGTTCCTGTTCAGCTAACACTACTTCCAGTGCCTAAGTTCTCTCACAAAGGCTTCAGACGATGGAAACATTTGTGACCTCCTTCCCTTCCTAGACAATGGGCACCATGCTCATGAGCTCATCCAGGAAGCACTGATGGAGACCAGGGTGGCTCTCTGTACTTCTAGTCTGAAATGTCTTCTCAGGTACAAAGCTTCTGCCCTTCATTCTGCTGGCTGAAGATATTGCTGCCTATACTGACACCATTGCCCAGACTCTGACAGTTGGAGCCAAAGGTAGCAGTGAGTGAAG